>JAADWP010000135.1:0-41934 GCA_023336215.1 Globisporangium iwayamae | reverse complement strand
TATGGGAAACTTCGTCGTTAAGTACAAAGCGAACCTTAGTACAAAAATGAGGCAAGTACGCTAGGAAATAAGAGCATCGCCATTGTATTTGAGCTATTGGTTAGTGCAGTACCGTGCCACTTTCACAAAGTATGATAATAGATGCCAAGCAGAGTGATGGTCTTCAAGAGTTGAAGAGCTGTTCCACAATCACGTCAACCAATCAGCGCGTGGAAGCCAACATCTTGATTTTTATTAACCAATTATCAAGTGATCGGAAGCCAAAAATTTCATCACCTCTCATAACGCCTGCGTCCGCTGCCATCGAGAATCCTCAGCCTCATTTCTAAAACAAACAGGTTTTACTTTGTATAAGTAGGATTTCATTTACCTTTCTTAACTATGTGAAAGTGTAGTATTGATTCCTCAAAACAAAACTCAGGGTTATACAAGAGAGCGCTCGGATTGGCACACAAATCGACTGCTCGCTCGTCGTCTTGTGCGGTCTTATCTAGCGTTTTGTATACTGAGCTCTTCAGTTTCTGGACTCATGTGAGAGACAAAAACAGCCAAAAAAAATCCCAAGAGCTCCATAAAGAATTGCGAGCATTTCTCTATTTACACGCGCGTCCGTTGCCGTCTGAATCTCTCGCTCCTCTCGCTCTATAGGTCACCACCACCAAGACTACGAGATGGAGGACCTCAAGGAGCACGCCAAGGCCAAGTTGCTCATCTCGACGCTGCAGAAGTACGGCTACGACCTGCAGGACCCGATGCTGGACGACCAACAGCACGGCGCGTCGCCCGACACGCTGAGCCCGCAGAGCGCGCTGGACGGGCTGCCGTCGCCGTCGTCACTAGACGAGAGCTACGCGCCACGGCCGTCCACGTTCTCGTCCGCGAGCATCCTACAGCTGCGCGAGCGCAAGAACAACCAGACGGCGCTACACATCGCTGTGCGCAAGGGCCACGTCGACGTGCTGCGCGCGCTCGCCAAGCTCCCACGCGTGCAAGATCACGTGAACGCCGGCGACCGCCATGCGAACACGGCGCTGCACTTCGCCGCGAGCTCGGCTAAGGACTGCGCACCCGAGATGGTCGAGCTGCTGCTTGGCATGGGCGCGAGCGTCAAGTGCGTCAATGTACGCGGGCAGACCCCGCTGGCGATCCACATCCTGACCGCACGATCAGACAACGCGAGCATCGCCAAGCAGCTCGTGAAGAAGAATGAGAATGATGATAATGGCTTGGACCTCAACGCGCTCGTCAACGGCACGACGTATCTGCATATGGCGGCCGAGAACAACCTGCTGGAGATCGCCGGCGCGCTCATCACGGGCGGCGCGTCCATCAACGTTCCGGACCACAACGGCGCGACCGTGGGCGACGTGATCCCGAAGAAGGCGCTCGTGAAGCTTATCTGCTATATGAAGGAGGGGTCGCAGTTCGCGCCGTCGAACATTGTACGCAAGAGCTGCAAGATCTGCAAGAACCCCAAGGGCCTACTCGAGACGCTCAAGGACTGCAACCTGTGCGGTCGCGCCGTGTGCAAGAACGACTCGCAGAAGGCGTCAGAGATCCAGGCAAAGCTCCTGGAGGGCGGCGACAACCTCAAGTACAAGCAGAAGAGCAAGGAGAAGGAGAAGGAGAAGACTGGTCGCCTCTGCACGGTTTGCTGCACAGTCGTGCTGCTGCGTGACAAGCAGCACAAGGCCAAGGAGGGCTTCAACCAGAAGCTCTTCGGTGGCGGCATGAAGTGATCGGTCTATTAAGAGACACATATATACACATGCACAAAGCTATACACATAAGAAACAAACAAGCAAGCAAGAAACAAGTCACGCAAGTCTCATTCTTTCCAATCCAGAATGACTCGAGTGCGTGCACATTGCTTGCTTTGTTACCACCTTTCATGACAAGAACTCAAAATGTAACACCACAAAAAACCACCAACACGCAGAAAACAAAAGCATGCATGAACTCATTTGACTTCATCTATGATTTATCGAAATCTATCAGCTCTTCTCTATCTAGCAGCGTTTGTTCATGATCCAGTTCCATCATGACTTGCGCAAGTTGTTCGACTTGTACATGCTTGCTTCTTGCGCTTCTTGCTTGCAAGCTTTCGAAAACAACAAACCCGCTTGCTGTGAGCTCCTTGGTCCTAGTTGACGATCGAGTTGTACGTCAGGTACGTGAGTGAGACAATCGAGAAGAGCACGCCCGTGACCGTCATCCCGAGCGCGAGGCGGCGGTTGTAGAAGCTCGAGCGGTTGTCGTACAAGTAGCTGTGGCCCACTTCGTAGAGGAACAGTCCCGGGACGGTGATCGTGAGGATGTTGCCCGCGAGCGCACCGAGGTACGACATGACCACACCCAGGTCCTTGGACGTGATCGACAGAAAGTGCGCGACGAACATGAAGAACATGGTGATCGCCGTGCGGAACGGGAGGCTCTCACGGTCGTGGCCAAGGAACGTGAGCTCCACAGCCTGGCGCAGCGGCTGGAACGTCATGGGCGTCTTGAGCACCATGCTCGCGCCGAGACACAGTCGCGCGCCGTTGATGAGCGTGTCGTCCGCACGGAAACCCGTGAGGATGTCGCTCGGTGGGTGGCCGTGGAAGCACACGTAGCCGAGCACTGCGAAGAGGATGTAGATCACAAGTCCGGCGACCACGAGTGTCTGATGCACGCGCTTCATCGCCTGCTTGTCGTGGATCTCGTCGTACGCGCGCGGCACGTTCAGCTGGCATGCGAAGCTGAGCGAGATGATCGGTAACGCGTACGCGATCGCCGCAGCCTCGGACGTGAACTGGTTCGTCGCGTTCTCCTTGATCTCCACAGCGAAGTCCGGATCATTCTGGATCGTGCGCCATGCGAGCGCGAACAGGATGTACAGGATGCAAAGGATCACGAGCAGGTTCATGTAGCGCAGCTCGTGGATCGTCTCGGGTAAGCAGAGCGGGATCGCCACAATGGAGAACACCAGTCCAATTGCATTTCGTGAGAGCACACCCACGAGGAACGGCTCGAAGAGGTCCATCGCGATCACGTTGTACGTCACGACCGAGCCGAAGAGCAGGATGAGCGTGAGAATGCGTACGGCCCAGACGCCTGTCGCGCCAAAGAGCCGCGAGCTCAGCGCCTCGTATGAGAACTCACCCGTGGCGTCGCACGCGATCGTGATCATCTCGAAGGACACGTACGTGATCAAGCCGGCGAGCAGGAAGATGAGCACGGACGGCACGACGCCCACGGCCTCCACCGTGCCCGGCAGCGTGAGGATGCATGCGCCCATCATGGTCGTCGCGAGTCCGAGGAAGGACGAGATCGCCGAACCTTGCTGACCGTGGCCGGGCGCGGCCTTCTTCACGCCCTCCACAGCCTTGTCTGTCGCGCGCTGGAGCTCGTCGCCCGCGTGCTGCAGCAGCGACGACACCTCATCTAGCGCCATCGTACGTCGTGGGGTCTGTGTCTCTCTCCGGGTGCTGGTGACCAACTGACGGGGGAGGAAGGAAGAATGCGGAATGGGACTTGCAGATGGGGTTGCTGGCCTTTTACCACAAGTGCAACAAGAGCGAAGAGCTACTACGGACGACGCGTCAGCCATTCCGGCAGAAGAAGTACCGTAGCACACAGAAGCAGAGAGAGAGGCAGAGACAGAATTGTGCTTGCTCACTCATACTGTGATAGAATTCATAACAGGTATTTACTTATTTCAAATGTAGATCTTATACATACAAAATATAGCTATAATATCGTGAGTTAAATATATAAAATGAGTGTCATGGAGAGAAAGCCATAATATGTAGCCACTTGTAGCGAGATGTTCAGCGGCTCTTCAATGTATTGACCAATACAATAGGCTGGCTACGTACGTTCAGTGCTACCCGGCACTCTTTCATGCAGAGCCATAATGCACTCGCGTTCGTCCGCCCAGCACCCCCAACAGCACCATGCGCTTCTGCCCCAAGTGAAGCTTGAGACCCCGACACGTTCGTCCTCTCCCTCAGCGCCCGTGGACGACCCGGGCTGTCTGGGCAACGGCAGCGGCCTCAACGTGAGCGCGACGTATCTCACTGCGTCGTTCGGCGGCGCACCAGCATTTTACTCACTCTGGCTCGGCCAGCAATGCACGTCGTCCGTGGTCGTGCACCTACTCGTCACGATCGACTCGTTCCGGTCCATGAAAGTCTCGTCGGACCGCATCTGCTTCACACCCGAAAACTACAGCGAGCCGCAGCTCGTGCGCATCGACGTCATGGACAACCACGCGCACTCGAACCCCATATCGCACCGCACGTACAGTCTCGACAAAAACTATGACCGCATCTCCACGCCGTGTGTGATCGTCAAGACCGAGTGGTGCGGCGTGGGCTCGCTGTTCACCTTCGGCGGCCCCATGAGCAAGCGGAAAGCCGCGGCCGTGGGCTCCAAGATCACGGAGATCGACATCCGTAAGGCGATGCTGACTTTACCCTCAGCATCTCAAGCGGTAGCGCATAGCTCTGAGGGTGCTTTCAGTGCCGCTGGGGATCATGGTCAGCGCCAGGACCCGCCGTGGTTCGTGTGCCAGCTCGCCTCGGGCCACCACTTCTCGCTCGCTGTTGTAATGAAAAGCCAGACGTCGATGCTCTTTGCATGGGGCGTGAACGCGAATGGGGAGCTGGGCTTAGGCTCCACGACGTCCATCGCCGAGCCGCAGCTTGTCACCACGCTGCCCATGCAAGTGCACGGCGAACAGATCGACGTGATCACCGTCTCGTGTGGAAAGCACCACGCGGCGCTTGTGACTACCCAGGCCAAGCTCTTCACATGGGGCAACAACAAGTACGGTCAGCTGGGCCACGGCGACTACACAAACCGTTTGTTACCTCAGGAGGTCCACTTTGCGCTCGCGACACTGAGCTCCAACCAGCGCGCATTGCGGATCAAACACACGATCCTCGAGCGCGGCGGGACGAACGTGACCCAAGTGGCCTGTGGCGCGTTCCACTCGCTCTTCGTCACGCACCAGCAGAACATTCTGGCCATGGGGTACAACCAAGCGGGCCAACTGGGCATCGGTCACCGTCTGCAGCAGCACAAGGGCTGGCGCAGCTGCGTCCCGATCGCGGTCAACAGTCTGCGCGACCGCAGCGTCCTGGACATTGCGGCCGGACAGAACCACAGCGCCTGTGTGCTGAACAATGGGGCTGTGTACGTCTGGGGATGTGGGGAAGATGGCCGCCTAGGGATTGGTCGCACGGACTGCGAGATGACGCCCGTACTGGTACTGAGCTTGAAAGAGTGTGGTATCAAGGCTCGAAGCGTGCGCTGTGGAGCGCGCCACACAGCCGTCATCTCAGACCGGGAGGTGCTCTTCATGTGGGGCGCGAACGAGTTTGGCCAGCTGGGCTGCGGCGACAAGAAGCCTCGCTACAAGCCCTGTGTGCTCAGCCCGCCGGTGTTCATAGCCGAGGGCGTCATGGATGTCGCGTTGGGCGAGTTCCACTCGGTCTGCGTCACACACAGAGGAAAAGCCTTTGTATGGGGACTCGACCTCATTGGCGAGAGCGCGCAGATCGACCAGCGCAGCTCGCCCAAGCTCGTGCCTTTGCCTGAGAGCCAGCGAGCCCAGCGCGTGTCCTGCGGCTGGGCACATACTAATATCGCGACTCATAGCAGTCAGGATGCGGTGGTCGATCTGATGAGTACCAACTTGCCCTCGAGTTCGAGTTCCACGACGAACCTGAATGGGTCACCAGCTCAAGGGACAAACTTCCAACGGACCATAGAACGCAAGCAGCTGGTACTAAGGAAGGACGAGTTGGCGAGGTGGAAGGCGTATGCTGGCGCATGTGGAATGCCTGCGTACAGTGGTAGTGATGGTGGTGACGACCACGAGAACCATGTTGGATGGAAAAGTATCAAGAAGCCACCGAATTTGGCACCAGCGAGCAAGGTGATACCAAAGTGTAGCAATCAGGGTGAGGATGCGGCAAGAGAGCGGCTTCAAGTGATCGACGTGTTTGTAAAGCAGGCTATGGAGCAAGCGAGGCGGAATGTGGCGGAGAGACTTGTATTTGACAAAGTCGCGAGGTCAGGTGCGCTCGATTGCGTCGATGCTTAAAAGGACAGGTGCTAACAGTGTGTTGCATCAATCATTGTGTTCTAGACTGCGCAGTCCATCTCGAGCAGTGTCGGCAAAGCGAGAGGAGACACCGCGAAGAGGGATTTTCTACCAGAACACACTACAGCCGCCCGAGTTGCCACCGTCGTCCGCGATCGCGCTACGGAGCCTCGCTGCGAGCCACCACCAGCACCATGCATCCTGCTTCCATCAGCACCAGCCAGTTCAGCTAGCCCTTGCGCCTGGTACCAGCAGTGCGATAGCCGTGATACCACCCGAGTCCGCTTTTCGACCGATACGTCCGCAGTCTTCTGACTCACGCTGCTGCCGACAGAGTTCAGGTCAGATCACTTCTTGTCGGCCGACTGCTGTTAACTCACCCCGAGCGATTTGGGGTCTCTCAAGAGAAGTTGGACCACCAGTGGTCCAGCCTGGCGAAACAGCAGCACCTCGCTCTTCAACAGGGAGAGCAGCGCTAGCATCGACATCACACCAACAGTTTGCAGGAAGTCGAGCACCTCAGGTTGTCGGGGTCCAGAGAGAGACCTACCACCTGGTGTCCCCGGCAATGGCGTTCCGCTCGCCGAGGACGCAGAGAACAACACTGGGTGCAATGGAGACTCTAATGCATCGGCCTACGTTCTCGATCGCGCAAGCGGCGATCGTGCCGATGCGGCCACGTGATGCCGTGCAGAAGCAACAGCAGAATTGTGTTCGGAGTCCGATCAACCTTGGTATCAAAAGTCCTCAGTTGCAATAGATAAATGTCCTAGTAAGCGTGGGTGTAGTTGAGAGTTTTGAAGTACGATCTCGTTTGAGCAACCCGATTCGTGATCTACAGATTGACACTGCTCTTGGGTTGTTTGGTTGATGCGAAGAAAGCACATGACAGGACGCGCTCAGTCACACGAGTGTGCAAGAGGGAGCTTTGGCTGGGATGTGGTGTCACGCCATATTGGTATCAAGGACAAGTACTAAAGTATCAGATGTTGGTATCAATCCTTTTGGTGTCAAAGCGACTGATACCAAACTTGACATAAATCAACTGATACCAACGGTATCGATATATTACCGAAATATCCACCGTGGTATTTTAGTATCCCATGCGCTGATACTCAAGCAACTCCGAAATCACGCACAATCCAATCCACGCGCGCAACAACAACATGGAGTTGAAGCCGCACTCCGCCGATGATCGTGATGCCACCGACAACACGCCATCACCATCGCCGTCACCATCACCACCACTAGAAGGTAAACCAGCAACACCAGAGCAAGATGCAGAGCTGACCGTCGTCACGGACGTGGACCTCGCTCCTGTCGACTCAGGTGGAGAACCGACACTCTCGCCGCCGCCCATTCCTGCACCTGCAGCACTGAACGCTCGTCTGGCGCTCGTGCACCGCGCTAACAGCTTCATGGGCAACAGCACCAGCAGTGCGCACAACAGCAACAACACCAACAGTGTGGCGTCGCCATTGCGTCTGGCGGCGGCCGCGAATGCGACCAGCGGCAGCAGCAGCGCGAGCGGCGGTGGTAAGCCACAGCAAGTGTTCTTCATCAAGACGGTGCGAATGATGCGGATTTTCTCGCTCGTGTGGACTCTTTGTCTATTGTTTTTTTTGTTTTTTGTTTATTTGGATGTGCACTTTTCATAGTGTACTGAAGTGTGTATGTGCTTGTGTGCACACTTTGAATCTGTCTGATAGAGCGACTCACCGTCGAGCGTGCACAGCGAGCGCTCGCGCCACGTGCACTCGCACTCGCGCAAAGTCACGCGCGACATCGCGGCGCTCGACTTTCTGCAGAACATCCCCATGCGCTCCGAGCTTCTTTACAACAAAAACAACAACAACAGTAGCAGCCACCACCACCACCATACTCACAAGAATGGTGCTGCTCATGAGCCAGGTGATCCAGCGAACAAGGGCCACAGAAAAAAGAACCCCGACGGCGTCAGCGGCGGTGATAGCAACGACCAGAACGTCTTAGGTGGCGACAATAACAGCAGCTCGACCGGCGAGATCATGAAGCTCCAGGGTGGCAACAACGGCAACGGCGAGTCGCTCGCTGGACGCCGTCTGCCGGGCTTTGACGCCACAATTGTACACGTGCCACCGCTCTTCCGATACCGGTTCACGACCAAATACCCCGCGGCGAGTGCCGTCGTGCGACGCTGGGAGGGGATGACTGCACAGCAAGGACTGCTGGGCTCGCGCGCGTACTTCTCGAGCGGGTGCGGGTATCCGATTGCGACGTCGACCATTATCAAGGTAAGTTGGAATATTGTTCATCAGCTGTATGATCATCATATCGAAACCTTGTAAAGCTAACCACTGCATTGTATTGTAGTACAATGGGAATGAGACAAGTGCTCTCCGCAAGCGGTTTGCCTCAGTGGGCAACCTCGAGCCAATGAGCTATGACTGGCGCGGCAAATCGTACTTCCGCCTGCTACACGCGACGTGGGCGACGTGCGACAAGGACCGCGACAGCGAAGAAGACCACCCGAGTCTCGTGCCGTACATGCCCAACTACCTGGACGACCCCGAGTTCCGCCAGGGCCGCCATCGCCATGTCGTGCGCGGCGACAAGAACATCGGCCCAGTCGTGAGCAGCATTCTGCTCTTTGTCAAGCCCAACGACTTGAAAGAGGTGGGTTGGGTTTCTGGTTTGAGCTAGGAGTTGGTTGGTGAATCAAGGGGCTAACTGTATTTGTCTGTTGTTGTAGGAGCTCAACAAGAAGTTCCAGGAGAAGCACACGTGGCTGAATGGCGACCTATCGCTGAGCAAGATCCGCAACCTCAAGCGCGAGACGCTGTCGTCCTGTCAGCGGCTCGACATGGAGGTCGCGACTGCTGCGATGGCGTGCGTCTACTTTGAGAAGCTTGTGTTGAGTCATGTACGTTTCTATGTGCTGCTGATGCGTTCATCTGCTTGATTGGCTTTTGCATGCTTATATGAGGTGTTCATGCATGCGCATGACAGTTCGTGAACAAGTCGAACCGGAAGCTGTACATGGCGGCGTGCCTGCTGCTCGCCGCCAAGTTCAACGAGCCCAAGGCATCAGACGCGATGAAGCTCGTGATCAAGAAGATCCTAGAAGAGGTTGACCAGGTGCACTCAATTCCGTCGCGTGAAGTGCTCACCGCCGAGTTCACGGTCTACGCGCAGCTCTCGTTTAGCCTGCACGTCCCGCTGTCCGAGATCCAGCCGCACTTCACGCGGTTGCTGAAGCTCATCGAGAGCAATCCACGCAAGTACCTGGACGAGGATGTGTTCTCGTCCTATTCAATGCTTGTGCTGGACGAGAAAAACGCTCTGATGCGTTTAGAAGCTGGCGGCGGCGCGCGTTCGTTCGACGGCGAGACCCACGACGAAGGCACAGATATCGAGGCGCTCATGAGCGACGAGGAAGAGCAGCTTGGCGTTCATGGAGATGAAGACGACGACGACCAAGATCCGTCACTGTTTCCCTGGAACCGCGTCTCGTTCGCACAGTGGTGGCGGAAGCGAAGAGGAAGCGGCAGTGAGCGACGACGCGATGTGACGACAACAAGCGCGCTCTCAAGTCCGGTGAACGAGTGATCTTGCGGTCTATTTAAATATTCAATGCACATCGAATCCTATAGCTGATTGAGTATCCCAGGAACTCTATAATATGCGAGCTGACATAGCTGCTGCTGTAGATCCGAGCCAAAACTCAGCACACCCCTCCTACTCGAAGCCCAGCAAGACGTTCGAGGAGCCCTCTCCGTAGACCCGAACGCGCTCAAAGAGGACATCGGCGACCTCGGCGTGCTTGGACGGGTCGTCGAGCGCGAGACCCATCTTCAGCGCCTTCTTGCTCTCGTCCAGGAATACCTGCATCTCGCTCCAGGTCACGTACACGGTCTGCTGCTGCTCCGTGTCGCTGTTGAAGACCTCGACGCGGAACAGGTGCTGCTTCTGCACGTAGAACATTGAGACGAAGAACGAGATATGGTGCACCATGCGCGCGCCCTGGTACCAAAGCTCCTGGTCCTGCGCAGTTGGAGCTCGAGCCGAAGCGCTACTACCACCACCACCTGCAGTCTCAAGACCTCGGTCGCCCTTAGAGTGCGTTGGCGACAACTTCCCTGCCTGTGTCCCAGCTCTGGTTCCAGGGTATGGGTGCATCGTAGACGACGACGAGGTCTCCATGGCCCGGAAGTCCCTCTCCAGCTGGCTCGAAGAAGATAAACTCATGGCGTCCTGCTTCTTCCACTCGTTGATGCGGCGCGTCGTGTTGGTGCTACGGCGCTGGCCGGTCTCCTTCTCCAGGTCACTCACGAACCGCTCCTTGTGGACCGAGCCCGCGCCCTTGTTGTTGGCTGCTCGCGACGGCGGCTCGCGGGGTTTCTCAGGTCGAATGGGCATCACCATCCCGCCACCAGAGTGAAAGCCTCCGCTTGGCGTCATCGGAGTCGCACGTGGAGACGGCGAGAGGCTGAACATGGACCCAGAAGAGGAAGACGAGCCTGGCGCCGCGTATCGCTCCTGCTCGAGAGCGTCGACTTTCATGCGGAGTGCGCGGCACTCGTCGCGGAGCTCGCTGAGCGCTCTCATGAGCGTGGCCTCGACATCTTTACGTTCGCTTAGTAGTCGTTGGTAGTACTCGTCATTGAGTCTGAACTTGCACTCGGCGTTCTCGTGGACTTCTCTCTCGACGGTGAGCTGCATCTCCAGCTCCATGAACTTGATTTCAGTGGTAGCGAATGCGTCGCTACCATTGTTACTGCCACTGCCGCCAGCGATTGCCTTCAAGGTCGCCAGTAGCTTTGCTACCCCGGCGTCCGTGCTGTTCTGATGTCTGAGGAGTTCCACATGGGCAAACGCCATGAACTCGCGGTGCGAGCAGAGCGCAAAGTCGATCGCGGCTTCCTTGTCCCCCGACGCGACTACATCAGCCATGTTGGTCTTCACGAACGCCGGCGGCCGGGACGGAAATGCATCATCACCACGCGTGAGTTGCTCGAGGGACTCAATCAGGAACTCCTTGAGCGCCTTGAGCTCCTTGACGCAGTTGAGCACGGCCTGCGTGGCTTCCACGGGGATCATTTCACTGGAGGAGTTGCTGGTTGTGCTGTTGCTAGAGCCAGTAAATGCCGACGTGTTGAGGATGTCGGTGGCCAGGCGGATTGATTTGTAGATCATGCTGATCGCTGACGAATCGCGCTTCGTGACCTTGTCGAGCAGCAGTGCGCGAGCCTGAGCCGGCGACAGTGCGGAAGACGATGAGGATGACGGCACACCATTGCCTCCTGCAAAGAGACTCTCCTCGCCCGCGCGGACCATAACGAGAAACTCGAGCTGCTTCGCCTGCTTCTCCATCGCCGCCGCCAGTTCAACCTTACTTGACGCCAACATCCCCGTGACCTTTTCTTCATGGGCAATGGTGAGTTGCCTGATTTCAGTCGCATGCTTCCGAGCCGCAACCTCCACTTCAGCCGCGTGCCTCTCCGCTACAGCTGCCTGGTCTTGTGTGGAATCATCTTTCAAGCGGCCGATAAGAGTGTCGCGGTCCGCAATCGTAGCGAGCAGCTCTTGCTTCTCTGACTCAGCACGCGCGATGACATCCGCGTGTTTCAGTGCCACTTCATCCCACGCTTTCAAATCGGCTTCGAGCTTCTCGCGCAGTGTGAAAAGCTCAGAGATCGTCACGTCACGCTGACGGATTCGATGAAAGAGCTCTTCGTAGACTCTAGTTCGAAGTGCGGACGCAGGCTCCAACTCGCTAGTGTCAAGAACCGATTCGAGTCCATGGTCGCGCAAGAACGCGGCTTCGTGCGTTGAGAATCGCTCCAACTGCTGAGATTGATCCGCCTCACGTTGTGCTTGAGCTTCACATTGAGCAGCGAGCAGCGTCTCGAAGATGTGCAGTCGCGAGTACTGCGGGCCGTCAAACTGCAGATCCGAAGCGTCCAGACTCGTGTTTGCTAGCAAGTACGCCTTCTCAGCCTCGGCTGCAGCCTCACGCTGGTTTTTCGCCTGCTGGTTCGTGCCTTTCACCTCGAGGAACTCACTGAATACCTGGAAACGCACGCCGAACTGCTCCTGGGCGTCTATTTGCTGCTGATATTGATCGTTGTCACCATCTTCGCTCTCAAAGGCCTCGGGGACCCAGAGCTTATTCTCCAACAAAAACGTTCGCTCTATCTCGTCAGCTTGGTTCCGCTCAGCAATCTCGTCTCGAAACTTTACGAATGTCTCGAGGATGTCCATGCGGGTGCTGAAATTCACGTTATGGCTTTCTAGGAACCCGCGCTCCTTACCCATCTCCACTTCGCGCTCCATCTTCTCGTCGATGAGCACGTTCTGGCCATCGAGAAGCGTTCTGTAGACGCTCATGCGCGATGTAATAGGTTCATTGGCGTCAAACGCGAGTTTGTTGGCCTCGAGGAAGGTTTTCTCCTGCTCGACAGCCGCTTTCTCGGCTCGAACCAGTGCTTGGAGCTCGGCCAGCTCCTTGTAGAGCGCCAGACACCTTGCGAGTGAAATCGGTGGTAGTGACGGTGGTGGTACAGTGACAGACTCGTCAACCGATACTACACTGTCACCAACTTCCCCACCACGGTCATCACCAGCACTGTCGTTCTCAGCTTTAGCACCAGCAGAAGGATGAGGTGCATCGTTGATAGCCCTCACCAAGAGCTCCATCTCATGAAGCACCGCGCGCTCTTCGTCACGCTCGCTGTCCGACAAGCGCTTTTCCTCCTGTAGTCGCGCAATTTCGCTCACAAATTTCTCGAAAACTGGGACTCGCGAGACAACCTGAAGCTCCACAGCGCCACTCGCCTTCTCGTCATTGTCTTCAGAGCGGAGAGCAGCAAGGACGCCTTCATGTTCTCTCAAGAACGCCTTCTCGTCACGATTCACCCGGTCAAGTGCGCTTTGAAGCTCCTGCAGAGCGCGTACTTTGCCATCAGGATTTTCAATCGAGCGCTGAGCCTGCTCTTCATGCATCATCTCGAGGTTGCGAGTTGCTTCACCATGTTGCTGCACCTTCAACATGAGCTTCCTGTAAATCTCCAGTCGCAGATGCGTCGAGATCTTGAACTCTACCTCAGGGTTCGGAGAAACCTTGAGAAGCCCATTTTGTACGAGGAAGTTGGTTTCCAAGAACGTGCTCGCCCCCACTTCGCCTGTCTTGGTTGCCAGTCGTCGCTGCTCGTCGAGAAGCAGTCGGAAGACCTCGAGTCTAGATGATGATGATGGCGACGAAGTCGAAGCCTCGGAGGTCTCTGCCAACTGCACAACGACGCCGTGATCAGCTAGAAACGCATCTTCAATCGCCAGCTGCTGCGCATTCCGCTCCTTCTCGGCCTGGAGCTCGATGATTTCGTCCTTCACCGCGACATTTTCGTTCGCGAAGACCTCCAGTTGGCTCAAAACTTCGGCGACACACTCCCTCAGGTCGTCTACGGACTTAACCGACTGGGAGAACGGGAGAACGCCACGCAGCCAGCCCATGAGCGCAGTGTACGTCGTCAGGTCGCTCTCGATTTTCTCAACGGCGTCAGTATAGGCTTCAAGACCTACACTTGGGTACGGGCTGTGGGTGGTAGACTCTGACGTGTCACCCTCAGTAAGAGCTTCAGGGGTCTCGCCCCTGCCGCTATTCAAGCTTAGGTCGCCGTCATGAACCTTAGCGTTCTCAACTTTAGCCTCAGCCAATCTTTTCCAGGGCTCCAGTCTCTCAGTGTTCGCCACCAGCTCCTGGACGCTCTGTACGAACTTGGGGAGCTCCAGTACCGGATTCTGGAACCCCAGAGCGCTCTGAGTACCCGCGAGGACCTCCAGTCTACTGTTGAGCTCTCTCGTGAGCACCTCAATGTTGAAAACTCCCCTTGTTACGTCCTTAGAGAGCCATTGCTTGTCGCAGTTACTTCGCATCTGCGCCAGGAAGAAATCGTAGTCCTGGAGATGCCTCGCGATGTCCTCGATACACGCAAAAACAGAGAGCGAAGTCTGGAGCGAGTCCTGACTGCTCATGTTCGACGCGGATGCGCCGAATAGCAGCGAGCTACTGTTGCTCGTGAGACTCGCGCTCGAATCGCTATTGCTTTGATCCTGGCTCGAATGCTCGCTCTGGAACATTGGCAGCCGCGTTGTGAGCCGCTTGAGGATGGCGAAGCACTCCAAGAGCGATGAAAGGTCGTGGCGCGGGTCCTTAAGCTTGAAGAGCTTCTTGGCCAGCGACAACAGCGCGCAGTGCTCACGCAAAAGCTGGCAGATCTCAGAACCCAGGTCGCTGTTGCAAGGTTGTGAACCTGAGGCCTCAGCTCGAAGCTTGCTGCTGTGCCGGCGCTGCCGCAGCTTGGCGGTCTTGTGTACCCAGTGCGCGGCCTCCGAGATAATCCGGTGATGGTCGTTCATCACGAGTGAGATGTCCACGAGCGATTCGGCCAGCGGGGTTTTGGCCTTGATTTCTGGCTGTGAGCCATCATCACCTGTGACAAAAAACCCTTGCTGGTCATCATCTCCTTGGTCGCTGTGTAGTTGCTGATCCTGAAGCTCAAACTCCAGCTCGTCCAGTGGGAATGACACCTCGATCTCAAGAGGCTCGCCTTGTTCATTATCGCCATTGAAACCAGTCGAAGTAGGCGTTGGGGTTCGTCTGAGGGGTCGGAACAGATTGAAGCTGGCACTGCTGCTCGTGTTGCTCTGGGAGCCCGTCGTGCTCGCATCGATTCCGTCATCGTCACACTCCTCGTCCAGGATGTTCTGCGCAAAGTCCGTCATGAGGTGCAGTTCGTCGAAGAATGTGAGCACAGCCGCCACTTTCTCCTGGACGATGCTGCTGTTGGAATTCGCACTTGCGCTGGGTGACGCTGATGTTGAGGATCGAGAGCGGCTAGCCCCAGACTGGAAGTCCGGTGGTGAGACAATGTTGCTGTTGCTAGACGTTGGCTGGAAGGCGTCGAAGTGGTGCAGTACCTGCATCAGCTCCTGGATGCACGCAAGCACCTCGGCAGCGTTGCTCAGTTGGGAATGAACTCCAGTTGGCTCAGGCGTCATTCCCAGCGCAACTCGACAGTCGGCGATAAAGCGAGTTGAGTCACGGACAAAGTTAAGGATCTCCATGCTCTTGGACGAGTTTGCTGGCTCAGTATCTCCGTCCGATGGCTCACTACGGTCACCAGAACCGCTTGGTGCCGTCCCAGTCGCAGCTTCAAAGCCTGAGTGCAAAGCCTGAAGCTCTGTCACGAGCGATTTCAAGTCTGCCAACGTCTGGAATCGCTCATTCTGTCCCGTGACGATTCGCGCCAGAGCCAAAGTCTCACCAATCTCGTCCAGCAAGCCCTTGAAGTCCCGCAGCTCCACAAGTTGAAGCTTCTCGGAGCTCTCCGCCGCGTGAGCTATGATATTGTCGTGCTGTTCCAGGATACTGAGTACCTGGCCACACCGAGTGCGCTGGCTATCCGTTTTCAAAAGCCCGAGACTGTTCAGCAGCTCTGCGTGCGTCTCCAGGCTCTGGACCAGCGCTTCAAGCTCTGGTATCTTCTCTATGGACCCGTCTTGTTCAGCGCGGTCTGAGCTCGACCTTGGAAGAAGAATGAAAGAGTTCTGAATGTGCTCAACCAGTCGCTTGTGGTCCACTAAGATCTTGATCACGTGGTCCGACAACTTTGCAGATCCGTCCTCCTCGGCAAGCATACCGCCTCCATTCTCATGGTAGAGCTCATAGAGCTTCTCAGCCATCGCATGATAGCCTTCAAGACGACTGCAGACGTCGCTCACGCTCATTACGAGCCCACAACCACCTGTACCAGTAGCACTGAGCTGTCTGTTACTCCTCGACCGTGTTGCAGCTCGCACCACAAGTGAGCATCGAATCTTGAAAAACGCCTTCAGGCACTCGACAAAGTCCTCCTCGGTGTCCAGTTTTGAGCTTTCAACCTGCGTGCGGTCTACTTGGTACGTCTCCCACAGATGCGTGTCAATCTGCTGTCGGAATTGCGCGAGTAGTTGGCCACTCGATTGTGAGACACTGCTACTGCCGCCACCATCGGAAGATGGTGCTGAAACTGAAGCTTCATGAAGCGCGTTGAGCTCTACACACAAGAGATATAATCAGTTAGTCGAGGAGCCGAGGAATCAGTGGTGATGGTGGTGACATAGCGTGTACCTTTGCGGACGTTGTCGATTGTCGCGGTCCTTGCAGCCACGAGCTGTTTGCTCTCGCCCAATTCCTGCTTAGTCTGCTCGCAAGTGCGCTGTAGCTCTGTAATCTGGTCCTCATATAGCACGAGTCGCTGCTTGGCGTCCTCGAGCTGTTGTTCCTTGATCGTTAGGCGAGCTTGAACCTCAGTGAGTGCGTTGAGCTGCTGTTCATCTCTCACACATGAGCTCTTGACCATATCCTCGAGCTTCCTCAGGTGATCTTCAGCCACGTGCAGGCGAATGAGCTCTGCCTCGCGGGTCGTGGTCTCCGCCAGAGTCTCGACCTGTTTCTCAACTTCCTCGGCAAGTCTCGTCTTTGAGTCTCCCAGGACCTTCAAGCGAGCCTTGAGGTTGACTTTGTGAGCTTTCTGGGCGTGCTCACGCTCTTCCAAACGGGCCTTCTCAGCCTCTTTCTTGGCAGACACAGCTATTGCGAGCTGCTCTTCAAAACCAGTGATTGCTGAGGCGTGCTCCTGACTCAAACACTGTAGCTCTTCAGAATGGGTGGCTGCTAGCTCTTGTCTCAAGCGCTGGAGTTCTTCTGAATGACTGACTGCCAGTGCACTCATTTCCGTCTCGTGCTGCAAAGCATTTGTCTGTTCCTGCTGCAAAGCACTCTGTTTGGCTTCAAAGTTGCTCTTCAAGGCCACAAGCTCCTGGGTCTTGAGCAGCAGCTCATGCTCTGAGTCTTTTAAATCGCGCAGATGGTCGCTGGTCTCGTCACTCGGCGATTTCTCCAACTCGGCGCACTTCACACCCAGGGCTTCATGTTCTGCCTCGACGTTGTTGAGCTTGAGCTCCAGCTCTGATACCTGGACTTGAAGCCCCGACGCTTCGTGAACCTTCAGGTCATGGTCGCTCTGAAGTCTTTGGAGCTTGTCCTCGGCCGAATGAAGCTTGTCAGCCGCGTCACTGAGCTGCTGAGTAAACAGCGCCTTGGTGTCGCTCAGCTCGCTGAGCGTGCGCTCGATACTCGCAGCCATGCCGAGCTTCTCGCCCGAGAGCGTGAACGTGAGCTCCTCTCTCTTCTTACTCAGCGCCGAGAGCTCGCTCTCGAGACTGTCTTTACAGATACGTTGCTGATCCAAGGCGAGTTTGAGTGCCTCAACCTCGGAGCTCAATTGGGTTTTCTCATCCATGAGCTCGTCCACAGTGGCGCTTAGAGCCGTGATGCCCACCTTTGAGGCCTCACTCTCAAGCCGAAGCTTGTCGTGGGTGCACACAGGTGCGTGCTCGTTCTTCTGAACCATGGTCTTGAGCTCCTGGATCTCGTTTTTAGCCTGCTCGTATAAGGCTTCAGTCTCTCTCAACTGAACAAGCGCAGTGTTGAGCTCCTTAACATGAGACTCAAGACACTGAAGCTGGGTTCTCTGACTGTCGTTTTCCTTCTTGGACTCGGTTAACCGGCCTTCAATGCCCTCGAGGTGGTGTACGAGTTCCTTGGTGGCCGCGAGCTCGAGGAGCAACAAGTGCTTCTCGGCACGCATACGCTCGTCATTCTCGGCTGAGGTCTCAGCTAAAACACGGAGGAAGCGCGTCTGGGTCTCTTCGCAAAGCATGAGCTGCCGCTCATGCCTCTCGTGGAGACTCGTGACTACCTGCGTGAGGTTATTGAATTGAATCTGCACACGCTGCTTCTCGCTGAACGCCAGCTGTCTATCCTTGCCCAGGACCAACAGCGTCTGCTCTTTCTCCAGCAGCGAATCCTCAGTCTTTCTAGCTTTGTCGGCGTTCTGAGTGGCTTCGAGTTTGAGCAGATGGATACGGCGCTGAGTCTCGTCCACCTGACGTTGACTGGCGCCCAGGCTTTCCTCGAGACGGCCTATAGACAGCTGATAGAAGTCGTTCTTCTGCTTGAGCTCGCTCTGGAAGGCGTGGAGCCTCGAGATCTCGCCGTTCTTGAGCGCCATCTCGCCCTCCGTGTGCTCCAACTGGAGCTTCATGTCCATCTGCATGCGCTTCATCTCGAGCCTGAGCGCTTCCATACCGAGCCTCATGCGCTCGATTTTCATCTCCGTGTCCTCAATGATCTCCTCCTTGTGGTGCATGGACTCCTCGACCTGCGAGAGCTTGCCCGACTCCTTTCGGAGCGCAGCCTTGGTGGCCTCGAGCTCCTTGGCCTGGAACGAGAGCGACTCGGCCGTGAGCTCGAGGATCTCCGTTTTCTGATTCACGCTCTTGACCGAGTCCAGCAACGCGTTGCGCAGGCGCTCGACCTCGTCGTCGCGGCTCTTGATCACAAACGTGAGCTCCAGGATCGTGTTCGCCTTCACCTGGCGGTCCTCGCCCGCCGCTCGGAGCTCTTTGCGCGTTACTTCAAGCGCCGCGAGCGTACTGCTGAGCTCCTGCTGGACAGCAAACATCCGCATCTCGCGCTCACATCCATTCATTTCTCTACGAGCCACAAGCTCTCGGCTCTGGTCCACAAACGTGTTGTGCTTGACCATGAGCGTCTCAAGTTGAGCTTGGAGCTCTCGTATCTGATTCTGACGAGTGTCCAACTCAGTGCTCTTCTCCTGAACTGTCTCAGCAAATTTCTTCTCTTGGTCTCTGATAAGTGTCTCGAACTGGAGGACTCTTGCAGCGTGAAGGTCACGAAGCTGGACTGCACTGGCTTCATGAGCTTTGGTGGTTCTGTCGAGGAGCTCCTTGCTCACACACTTCAAGGCGTCGATCTCGGTCTCGTACGTGAGCATCACGCGGCCCTTCTCGCGCTTGGCCTCATCTCGAGTCATCGTGAGCTCACTTTCGTACTTGTCCATCAGACTGCTCTGAATCCTCACAGACTCGTCTTTTAGCCTGGAGACCTCGAGGTCATGAAGTTCATTTGTGTGTGAGAACTTTGTTTCATAGGAGTCGACAGTCTGAGCGAGCTCCGACCTGGCTTTTAGGGCAAGAGCCTCGAGTTCTGCAGCGTGGGAGCTCTTGAGTGAGCTCACGGTCTGGTTCATAGCGAGCTCCGTTGCCTCGCGCTCACTGGTGTACTGTTCAGTCAATTGCTGGATCTCAGCTGTGAACCTGGCGATCGTGGCGTCGAGTGCGTCCTGTAGTGCGGCCGTTTCAAGGATCCTGCGGTCCTCCATTCTCGTGAACTGCTCCTGCTGCGCCATGTTGAGTCGCGCGATCTCCTGATTTGATTCACTCATTAGATGCGCCATCTCAGTTGAGTACTCGCTTCGGAGCTTTTGAAGCTCACTGTCTTTGCTCTGCTGGAGCTCAATGAGCTCCTTTGCGAGTTTGTCGGTCGCACCAGCGAACTGAGAAACCGACGCCTCTTTCAGCGCTCGGATCTCCTCGGAGCTCGAGCTCCGTAGCTCCTCGTACTCAGCTCGGGTCCTGAGCTCCAGTTCTGAGAACTCGGTCTGAGAACTCTCTCTCAGGGCGCTGACCTCCGTCTTCCAAGCCAACTCGAGTGCCTCATGCTCGCTTTGAGCCGATTCTCTCAATGTCGCCAATTCGGTCGCTGCTTTCTGTTGCGCCTGAGCCAATTGAGTAGCTGAGGAAATCTGGAGCTGCTGGAGCTCGTCGAGACACGTCTTTTGCATGGTGTTATACTTGAGTTCCAACTCGTCCACTTGAGCTCGGAACTGGACGTCGAGCTGCTGGATCTTGCTCTCGTGGGCGTGTTCGAGCTCCACTTTCTCAGTCTCGTGGGATTCCACGAGCGCGAGCTTCTCATCTGTTCCTTGGTTGAAGACCTCGTCGAGTTGCGCGAGCCTAGATAGTAGCAAGCACCACCACAGAGTTGTCAGAAGCCACACGGAGACGGCTAGGAGGTTACGAACTCTACTACTGAACGCACATCTTGTCCTTGGCGCTCTCTTGCTGGGCATACAATGCCACAATGTCCTTCGAGAGCCCCGACAAGGCCGATCTAAGGCACTCATTCACATCATCAGGTTAGCAACAGTCATCCAGCCATAGTCAAGAGCTTCGAGCACAACATATAAGACACGTACGTAGTCTGGTCAAAGGTGCTCGAGATCTGCGGTAGCTCCTCCTGGATGCCCTCAATGTGCTGGCTTGCCGTACTCGAGACCTCGAAGAACTTGTCGTTGTCCGCGATGAGCTTGTCCAGGTCCACTCGATAAAGCTCGTCAGTCACGCGCAGGTTCTCCTCAACAGACAAGAGCCGCACTGGAGTGGCCTTCAATACATTTGGATCATCCAAGACAGGACCAGGACCGCCAGTTCCATCTCGACCGTCGTCCAGGTCATTGGCTCGGGACGCGGCGAAGAAGGATTCGAGATGGGGTGTGAGCGGGCTCCGGGGCGTGCACCACGCAGCCTTTGCGGACGGGCCGCCCATAGCAAAGCCTCCAACGTCACTGCGAGTCGTGGGCGACGTCTCTGCCTCTGAGCTCGGACGGCGCGGTGACGGCCCTGGTGGGAACAGGAACATGGCTGGGATCTCGCGCGCCTGGGGCGAAATCGCCATCGCGAGAGACGAGCCGTTCGTGATCTCAAGGCTGCTACTATTGTTGTTGGTGTTGCTGCTGTGGAGCTCACCTCGGCGCTCGATCTTTGGGAGGATTGTGGTCCCTGGTGCTGGCGCCAATGGGCTGTTTGATGCTGCTGGTGGTGGGCTCGGTCGCGTGGCTTTGGTTAGATGCGCCTGCTGGTTACTGCTGCTGCTGTTGCTGGCGGCCTTGATCTTGCGCATGGGCTTGGAGACGCCATAGGGCGAGGCCCTGGAACGGTGCGAATCCGCCATGCTGGTCTACTGTGCACGTCCAAGCCGAACAGAAGACGACAGGCAGTTCTGCCTGCTCTTGATCTTGATAGAGATGGATGGCACAAAGGAAGCGCCGCATGGGAGATACTGGGAGGTTACAAAACGTTCATTGAGGACCCAAGGCGCGGGTCAAACTACTAGAGCTCAACTACTTCTCAAATTAGAGTCCAAGCACTTCGGGGCAACGCAGCAGCTCCAGGGCACCAGGCTTTGCATCACGCAAATGCCTGGCGAGAGCCGAATGAACGCCATGGGGAGCTTCACGGCACTTGGCATTCGCAGCCGCATTCTCGCTGCGCCGAGCTCTCAACGAGCGCCAGTTCGGCGCCCAAATCGTAAAGTGACTCGCGGATGTCTACTACAAGCAAGACGCTAATGCAAAGCTCACTTTCTGAACGGGGGTCGCTCGGCCGCGTGTACGTTTGGTACGTTGGCACACACACGGATGTGCACGCCATTGGCAGCCAGCCGCCGGTGATCCAATCCCAGGGCTCTCAGTATACCATCTGACGATTGCGTATTCAGGGCTCCCTGGAGATCGCTCAGGGCACAACACAAAGAGACCACGTTTACAACGTTGGTCGCGTAATGGCGAAGGCATCACACACTGCTGGCACAGGATTTGGCAAAAATGCTTGCATGCATACTGTACATACACATGTTGGCGAGCAACGGCTTCTTCTGGTTGCAAGTTACTGGCTGCTACTACTCTAGTCATAACAAAGAACAGCACGCGGTCCTCGAAACGTCGCCATTGATTCAGATGCAACCGACTCTTGGTCGCGACGAGCATCGACTGAACTGACCGACTGACATGTGCGGACCAAACGAGTGGCTCCCAGGCTCAGAAATTTTCACATGATATGCACACAGAGCCACTGAGGCAAACAACACGCGATACGTGGCAGCTTGTGCGTGCGTGCATTGGTGGACAGCTTGTTGCAATATTTTGATGGGCTCAGCAGCTTCAAGATGGCGGGGAAGATGGACGAATTCCATCATCATCTCCTATTCTACCTTTTCTTGGCACACATCCCACCCTGTTTTCATAGATTGAAGCCTTGGTTTTTACAAAAGAAGGTGAGATTCGCTGTGTCTCGCGCTGTCTCAGAGGATACGACACGTGGCTTGCCGAACACGTTGTACTTGCTTTCAGTAAGCAGCGGACCTCTCCGTGTCACCTTTGTGTTTCGATACAGCATTTGTTGTTTCTCCAGCTTCTTATTTTGTGGACTTTTGTAGCTGCGGATTTGTGGCTTGCAATAGTAAATTCGGTTCCATTATGGAAAACATATCTTTTCTGCGCATCAAAGCCATCTCACTGCAACAAGCCACGAGGAAAGGGAGAGATCCGACAGAAGCAGCTCTCATTCCGCATTTCGACCGCTTCTGCTCAAGTGACTCAAGATGCTGGCCAAGCGCATCGTGAAGGCCTTCTCGCTGCTCGCCGCCGTCGTGCTCGTCGCGTCGTCGTCGACGCACGCCGCTGCCACCTTCGAAGAGGAGGAGGACGTGCTCGTGCTCACGGACGACAACTTTGACGACGCCATCGCGCAGCACGACACGCTGCTCGTTGAGTTCTACGCGCCGTGGTGCGGCCACTGCAAGAACCTTGCGCCCGAGTACGCCAAGGCCGCCAAGGCGCTCCTTGAGCAGGACCCGCCGATCCGCATCGCCAAGGTCGACGCCACTGCGCAGACCAAGGTCGGTGAGCGCTTCTCGATCCAGGGTTTCCCGACGCTCAAGTTCTTCAAGGGCGACGTCGCCGCCGTCAAGGACTACGACGGTGGTCGCACCTCGGATGAGATCCAGAAGTGGGTGATCAAGAAGTCGGGCCCTGCTGTCAAGATTATCGAGTCGGCCGACGAGCTCGAGGCGATCAAGAAGGCGAACGACGTTGTCGTGTTCGCTGTCATTGACGCCGCTGAGGGTGATGCCCGGAGCGTGCTTGAGAAGGTGGCGGATGCCAGCGACCTTGCGGTTGTTGTGGCCTCGACCAGCAAGACCGTGTCGGAGGACGCCGCGGACGTGAACAAGATCGTGCTCTTCAAGAAGTTCGACGAGGGCAAGAACGTGTACGAGGGCGAGTTCACGGAGGAGGCCATTGCCGCGTTCGTTAAGGGCAACGCCAAGCCACTGGTGATCACGTTCTCGCAGGAGAAGGCGCCGATGATCTTCGGCGGCGACATCAACGAGCACGTGCTTGTGTTCGCCGACGCCACGCAGGACTACATCCCAGCTCTCGAGACCGCCCTCAAGGTCGGTGCCAAGGAGAACAAGGGCAAGCTGCTTCACGTGATCGTGCCGTTCACGGAGACCCGCATTGTGGAGTACTTTGGCATCAAGGAGGAGGATCTCCCTGCTGTGCTCGTTGTCAACATGGGCGCTGGCATGAAGAAGTACTCGTTCACGTACAAGGGTGCTGACATTGTCGGCAAGCTCGACTCGACCTTTGGTGAGGAACTCGCAGCGTTCGAGAAGGCGTACTTTGCTGGTGAGGTCACGCCGACGCTCAAGTCGGCTGAGCCAGCTGACGACAGCGAGGAAGCCGTCAAGGTGATCGTGGGCAAGCAGTTCGCGGAGCGTGTGGTGAACAACGAGCAGGATGTGCTCCTTGAGTTCTATGCGCCATGGTGCGGCCACTGCAAGTCGCTTGCGCCAAAGTACGAGGAGCTCGCGGAGAACTTCGCGGACGTTAAGTCGATCCTGATCGCCAAGATCGACGCGACCGAGAACGAGGTGGACCACCCAGGTGTCGACGTCAAGGGCTTCCCGACGATTCTTTTCTTCCCGGGCAAGGACAAGCAGAACCCGATCGTGTATGAAGGTGCGCGTGACGTCGAGGGCATGACCGAGTTCCTTAAGAAGAACGCGCAGAAGTTCGAGCTCGACGGCGCCGACCATGGTGTGGAGCACGAAGAATTGTAGATGTGTCTCGTTCACTCGTGCTCTCGCTTGGGTGCTTGCATGTCTGCGATGTGCAGTCCTGAACAAAGAAACCAACGACACGAATCAAAAAGGTGACGACGAGAGTGAAGTTAGCATTTTGATAGGATCTGCTTATTTTTTAATATCGATTGCTCTCACTTTGGAACAGCTTATGTGCTCTGTTTACTCTGCGCATGTGCTCATCAGCTTATGGGCTAATGATTCCTTGCTCTATAGGTCCTCTTCGGCATTGCCATCCTCACCTCACGCGTCGTGGAGACGTAATGACCACATTGGCTAGCCGCACATGACGCTCGAGCGCATCCAGCGCGTCCAAAATGCGCGACCAGTTGTCTGCATGGGCAATTGCCTCCGGAACGTAGCCGAATTTCTTCTTGATCTCTACGCGCACGAGCCGCAGGTACTGGCGGATCTCGGTCACGAGCAGCCGCACCTGGTCACCCAGCTGGCTCTGGCCGTGTGAGTGGTCCACGCACTTGGTCTGGAACTTCGTGAGTTCACCTTCGAGCTGCGCGTTCGCATGCTGCAGATGCGTCACCTGAGAGCGAAGGTGCTGGTCCTTGGACGCGCTCTCCAAGTGGGTCTGCTGGGCCGACTCGACCTTCTTACGCAGTAGCTGGAGCTCGACGTGCTGCACCTCGTAGAGCTCTGCCTTGTGCTGCTGCTGCGTAAACGTCTGCTCGACGTGCTCGCGCACCCAGTGGAGACACTTCTCGGACACGGCGGTCAGCCCAGTGATCTGGACAACACCCGGACAACGTATATAGCAAAGAGCGTCATACGAATGCTGTCTACACAGGCTGGAATGGTAATCTATCTGACTTGAATATACCACGTACCATGCGCGTCGTGGAGTCAATGAACTCGTCGGCATCTTCACGGAATTCATGCGGGGCTGCAGTGCCATTGCCATTGCCATTGCCACCACCGTGTGTACTGGCTGCTGGCGCTTCAGCATCGGCCACATCAGTCACAGTTTCGTCGACCGTCTCTCGCATTGCTACAAGCTTCTCCAGGTGCACGCGAAACGCGTCGCTCACGAGCTGCAGTCCGCTCGAGAGCTTTTCATTGTGAGCCTTCGCCTGCTCGCACTTGCGAACGAGTGTCTGCTTGTCGCGCTCAAGCTTGTCGACGCGCTGCGCGAGCAGCTGCTCCTTCTGCTGCAGCAGGTGTGTGGTCTCTTCAAGGGCCACGCGCTCCTGTAGCGTCTTCTCGACTGCGTGGAGCTGCTGCTGCAGCTGCGTCGCGTGCTTGATCTCGCGCTGCGCCTTGCTGCGCTTTGGCGCCAGGGTTACCATGTGTTGCACGGCGCGCGCCTTCCAGTCGAGCAACTCCTTGACCTGCCAGTGCAGATAGCGGTTCTCCTCGCGCAGCTGGTAGTTCTCGTGCTGGAGGTGCATGAGTGGCTGCCACTCAAGCAGCGCCGCCGCCGTCGCCATACCGTCTGCGGCGCTTTGACGGTTGGCGCTCTTGCGCGGGGCTGATGTTGTCTGTTCACCTTGAAGAGGCGCATGTGAAGGCATGTGTCGTTATCTAAGTGACAGTCGAACACTGAAAAAATAATGACAGCTTTATATAGACATTAAACGAGGTCACTAAAGTGAATGAAGAAGGGTTGTCTTCATGTCGGTTATGATTCATTACGACACAACACAAAAATGGCGCCAAAGACCCGAAGCGCACGAGCGTCCGCACCGCCAAAGCCGAAGCCCGCGGCGGCGGCGGCGCCACCGCTACCACCCCCAGCGCCACGAGTGACAGCTGCAACGACAATCGCTGCTGTCACATTCGCTCCAGAACCGCACGTGCACGACAACGAGGCGCCGAAGAAGAAGCGCCGCACGCTGCGCGACGCCGAGCAGGAGCTCGAAACGAGCCGCCTCGCGCTGCAAGAGGCCAAGAAGAAGCTCATCATCACGGTGTGTATAGTTGCATTGCTGCTATTGTGTATATAAAAGCTTGCATGCTAAGCTGAGTGTTTACTGACAGGCGCGCGAGAATGCCAAGATGAAGGTGCTGCTGATGAAGTACATCGACAAGGACGACTCGCTGCTCTGTACGAGCCAACTGAGCATGGCGGACGCCAGCCAGCAAGAGGTACTGTACAGTACAATGCCTCCTACTGTCCACTACGTGTGGCTTGTAACATAACATCAACCCATATTGCATTTCTGAACTTACTCAATGTCCAGCAGCCGCCCAGCCTCCCGAACTTTGACTCGACCCAGTCCACGTGCATCGACAGCGGCGACTCACAGTCTCCGCGTGGCACGACATCCACAGCCTTTGAGGAGAGCGAGAACAGTGAGAGCTCGCTCTGGACCACGAGCGACTTCCACCACCAGACGGACGCGGACGGCGAGAACGACGACGACGGCACCGAGGAGAACGACGCGCTGATGCTGGGGCCCGTGAGTCAGCTGAGCCAGATGAGTCAGATGAGCCAGTGGAGCGAGTTCAGCTCCACGTCCAACCTCGACGAGATCATCACGTTCCTCGAGAAGCAGGACACGGTCGAGACCGAGCGGTACAGTGGACGCTTTTATCACTGGTCGGAGATCTTACTCTGATAGTAGCTGACAGATTGTTGATGTGGTGGTGTGTTACGACATCTGTAGTGTGGAGAACCTCGAGTCCGAGTTCAAGGAGCTGCGCGCGCAGAAGACAGTCGTGCGCGTGGGCGTGGGCGTGATCCTCACATCTAAGAGCTACCCGAACTGCGTGCTCATCGGACGGCGCAAGGGCTCGCACGGCGCCGGCAAGTTTGCACTTCCAGGTTGGTAGGATTTGTCAGTTTCGTCCACCCACCGCCAGTGTGACTTCTAACATCTCGCTGTATGCGTTACTTCAGGCGGTCACTTAGAGATGTTCGAGTCCTGGGAAGAGTGCGCGATCCGCGAAGTCAAGGAAGAAACAGGTGCCATCATCAACTTCTGAACCAACCGATTATGTGAACCCAACGGGGTGGCTTCTGACATCTCCCACTCACTCTCCAAATGCAATAGATCTCGATATCGCGCACGTCAAGTTTGCCTACGTTACGAACGACCCGATGGAGGACGAGGACAAGCACTACATCACGATCTTCGTGCAGGCCGTCGTCAGTGATGACCAGGTACCGCGCAACATGGAGCCCAACAAGTGCGAGGGCTGGCAGTGGGAGCCTTGGCAGAGCCTGCGCGCGAGCGACAACATGTTCCTGCCGCTCTACCACATCACACGCAGCTCGTTCACTCCAGCGGCCTTCGCTTAAAGGCAAGCAGGAAGAAGATCTCCTGTGATTATGTATGCGGATGCGAGCCACGGAGATGTTATAAATCACTAACTACGACGTGGGCGGGTTCGTGTGTTTCCTTTCGATAAATTAATTTGTGTTGCACTTCTGTCGTTTACTTCACTCGACGCTGCTTGCTAGCTTCTTGACTACCTACCATGTGTATGCGTTCTACTTGTCTGCTCTAACAAGACACTTGCTGTCCATTCCATATGCCTCTTCGCTTCGCTTCACTTCTTCAACTGGCCTTGACTTTGTCCAAGTCCAGTTGGCTGATGAGCCACACGAGCATGAGCCCAAAGATGGCGCGCAGCAGCATGTTGGTGCCGCGCGAGTACGAATCCGCAAGCAACGAGTCCTGGATAAACCACTGGAGTTTCTCAAAAATCCCAGCCGAAAAGTTTGAGTTCTTGGACGCCATCAGAAGCTCCTGGGAGCTCGAGGCCGCGTGGTCCGACAGACGCTGGGCGTCCAGGTCTCCGACCTGGGATCCACGCTCGCGGGTGGCCACCGATCCCCAGCGCAGCGGGTGCTTGCGGCCGAGCTTCATGGTGAGCTGGATGGGCGGCTGCGTGTCCGTGAGCTCCATGCGCTCTAGTTGGACCGTGGTCGCAAACTCGTCTACCTCGTCCTGGGCGAAGAGGTCGGCGAGCATGAGCGCGGCCGTGGCCACCTTGGTCGACTTGAAGAGCGAGAAGTCCCAAAGCGAGATCTCGAGAATGTCGTCTCCGTGGAGCGCGTGGAGCTCGAGTGGCACGTGTGTCCACACGGGGTTCCTCTCGTGGCGCGCCACGGAGCTCTTCCAATGGGAGCTGCCGTGTGGACTCTTACGGATCGTCACGAACGAGTTCACGTGCTTGCGGCTCCGGATAGGTTCGAGGTTCGCGCACGAGATCTGCAGGATCTTGAGCGTCACGTCCGGCTGCGAGATGTTGGCCACAGCCGCATCCCCATTGCTGCTGGACGTGCTCACGTGCGAGTTACTGTCGGAGCTGCTGGCGCGCGAGAGGCGGTTCGTGAGCTTCTCGAGCTTCTCATTGTAAGTGCCACTGGACGACTTGGTCCGCAGACGGCTCATTGTTGGGACGGCGCCGTCCAACGCCGGGTCGTCCGCGAGGTGCTGGTGTTCAGGCTCGTCCTCATCCTGTGGTGTGTCCATGAACGACCCACGCGAAGTGTTAGTGGTTGAGGACATGGACTTGAGGATCTCGAGGTGCGCCGGGTTTTTGGTGCTGCTGTGGTTTTTGCTCTCAGCGGATACAGCCACGTGCGCGATGGACGCAACCGCGTGGTTGGGCGTCCACTCGATCACTTCCGTGTACAGTGGCTGGCGGAAGAGCAGCCCGTGCTCGTAGAGGAGTTTGGACTGCGAGAGGCCCGAGCAGGAGGGTGAACCCTTGACGCGCAGGTTGGAGCTGAGCTTGGTCATGCGCGGACCAACGAGGTGCGCGAGCACAGCCGAGAGCCCGTCCAGGCGCGCGCCGTCCATGGTCGTGAGCTGCACGTCCTTGTCCAGGAACGGCAGGATCTTGGCCGCGTCGTTCTGCTTGAACGCGTACGCGAAGCGCACGTGGTCGATCAGCAGCTGCTCGATACGCGGCCTGGACGCGAGCGTCCCTGGGTCATTGTTGCTGTTACTGTTGTTGTTGGACGTGGATGCGGCTGTCGGCGGAGCAGACGAAAGAGGGGGCAGCATGTTGTGCGGATGCGGATGTGGCTGCGGACGGGTTGGATGGAGACTGTGCGGGTGGCTGGTGCACTGTTGTATCGAATTATTTGCTGTGCGGCAGGCTTTTGAGGACCATCAAGCAGGACGGAACGGGAAAGTAATCAGTTTCGAGTTGGTGGGCAAAGGCGGCGGCGAAGGTTCAACCTGTCTGTCTGTGGTGCTGCTACTACCTGCGGCTGGACTGGATGGATTGTTTGTTGGACGCTTGGTCGTTCGCTGCTCTCTCTCTCAACGAGGAAAACCCAGAATGCCAGGCCAACAAGCCAACAAGCCAACAAGCCAAACAAGCCAAAAGCGAGCTGTTCACGGCAAAAGTGGGCTGTTCACGCGTGTTCTGTGGACTCTTCAGCCGTTTCCGAATGGTGTGTGATATAAAATGGGCTGGATTGTGGTCTAGGTATAGGTTTAGATGAAATCTATTCGCAAATGAACATTCGACGAAATGACTTGCGAACGAACATGAAAGGGCACTAAGTTTTGGAGGTCGCAAGATTTTTACTGAACATTTATTACGTCAAAGCGAACGACATGCGCTTTTTATTCAGACCCGTTGAGATACCAATCTCACTTTGAACGAAAAGAACAACCCAACGGACACTTTCTTTACTGAAAGGCTGAAAAGAGGCCAGTGGATTCCTTAAAAAAAGCTGACTTTATTTGTGATTAAAAGTCAAAAGGTGGATGGATTTCCATGATATGAGGAGGCCGCAAACTTGAACAGCAAAGCATCGAAAGCTATCACGAGGGTCCGATTTACGAATGACGGAGTCGTGTGCAAACAAAACAAATAAAATACCAATCGTGGTTTCCCAAAGTTTGAATATTTCAACGACTTTCGTTTCTTTGGTTGTGAGCCACTCTTTGCGTCCGCATAATCGGTTTTGAGAGTAATCCCCCTCTCTAGTGACCTGCCATAGCAGCAAGAGGGAGATGGATCGCTGAAGACAGCGGATCCCACCCCAAGTATAACGACATTTACGTAACGACAGTCGCTCAAGCCATCGTTTGTGTGACGACTCTCACCAATCAAATCGATCAACGATATGCAAAATGGCGGGCATGATCAAATGACGCCCCGCATTTGTTTATGTGTGCCATCACGGGCAAATTAACGACTGGGCGAGGAATGCCGGTCACATTTTGCATAATCGTCCTGGTGATTGTGCGCCCTGCCTCCGACAAAGAAGCTCGCGCGATTTCGACTGGAATTGGCGCAAACATGAGGGGCGCAATCTCGTGGACTTCGTCGACGCGGCTACGAATACCTGGTTGCAGCTCGTCCAGGACCTAGACTTGCATCGCCAAAAATACTGGTAATCAAGGTAAAGAGCCTGTGCTCAAGAGGTACGAGCTGCAGGTCTGGAAGCGCCGCGTCCACCCAGCGTTCTCATACATTGACGATCTCTGCACGCACTCGAGAGCTACTTAGAGTTCACGCACCTAAAGGCATGAAGAGAGAGAGAGAAAGCGATCAGCTCCAAAATGAAACGCGTACCACGCGAGAGAGAAATACGGAGCCTTGTCAGTCTCATCAAAGCATACCTTGATTTACGGTTTCTTCATCTCTGTAGCTACTATTCGACTCTTCTCGTCCTTAATCTCTCTCTCTCTCTTTTAAACTTCCCGTCGGAGCCCACGAAGCCCGCGTGCTTGGAGAACTTGTCGGCGCCGCTGCTGTCGAAAGCCTCGCGAAAGAAGTCTGCCAGAATCGCGCTCCTGAGCTTCGCCGCGCCAACATCAAAGTGTACTCTCGACGTTGTTTTTGGTTCGCGTTCTTGTATTTCACGGGCAGCGATTATTTCATTCGCGGCATGCGGTTGTTTGTAAGAAAGATTGGAGCCTCTCAGACCGCGCGCTCAAGCCCATGCCTCGCGTGAATGGGAAGTGTCGAAGGGCGAGATCGTGATTTGCCCTTCGGAGGTGGATGGATGTCTTCATTGCGCTGGACATGGAGTACAAGGACCCGCGGGGGCGCAACTGCTTTGACATTCGCTTATCGACGAATGCGAGGAGGGAAGGAAATTGGTGAGGAAGATGGCGATGGGTAGAGCCTTATTTGGTAAACAACTGGCGAACTGACCTGTATGAATGAAAGGATATGAAGTGGAGAAGTCAAAACACTCAACGTATACAGCTACGTTTGCCAGGTAGCGCAAATGGTACGAGACAACTAGGCCTAGTGAGACCAAGTCAAAGTTACACACCTGAACGAGGCATTGGCTTGGTGTCGCCAGCATAAATAAAGCTAAATTATGATATCTAATAGTTGCTGGTTACAGTGTGCTCCAATTGGTTAGTCACACTGTATCATAATTTAGCTTCATTTCACTACCTTCATTTCCGTATATGCACCAAGCACGTCCACTCGTTTGCAATGGTTTGTGTTTGGATAGGATCCTCTTCGACAAGAAGGTGTTGTTGGCTCGCTGCATTGCGCTGTATAGCGCACACATCGCAAGCCCGTAACTCTGCGAAAGGCTTCTTCCTTCTGACTCCTCTTGTGCGGCTTGCCTGCGTCAACACTTCGCGCAAACACCAGCAAGAGAGAACCCGCACCCCTTGGTCGTAATCGTATCAATCCTCGTGAAGCCGTCGCCTTGAAATACTCGAGGTAGCATCGCTACTTGTTCTTGTTTAGGAGCTTCGAGCGCATGAACGTGCTGGTCTTGACGTCCAGCTACTCGTCATTGTCCTAGGATTGGGAAGAAGTGCTGCTAACGGTGCTACTGCTGGAGTCGAATGATCAGCTCCTGCAGCGTATGTAACTGGCGTAGTGAAAGAGGTTCTGTTGGGAGCCACTCTAGTTGATCTCGTTGGAGTTGCTGTTACAGGTACAGTTGGTGGTCCTGATGGAGGTGTTGTTGTTGTTGCAGGTGCTGTTGTTGGTGGTCCTGTTGGAGCTGTTGTTGCTGCTGTCTCGGTTGGGGGTGGTGGTCAAGTTGAATTATCGCACCAGCTAGTGCGCGAATTACCCGGCGGCTCTGAAGGTGCTTTAATGCCACCGCGCGAGAAACCGACGCGGATAGTGGCCGCCGATATCGAAAGATGCTGGCGCTCCACCATCGCATCGCCTCCGCTTTGTCGGCCCAGTGCGGATGTATCGTCAGCAGCGGATTATACAAGCTCTCCTTCCTTTTCTGTAATTGAGCTATATATATTGGCCTTCACAGTAATATTGCAATAGCTGAGATCATTCCAGCAATATTTGCAAAACGCACATTTCCCCGTTATTTCCGATTGGATCAAGCTCACCAACAAACAAAAGCCAAAAGAAAGCTCAACAAGCGAGCATGGTGCACGAAGTGGCGGACGAGCCGCTGCCGGCCGGCTGGGAGGTGCTCATGTCGCGCTCCAAGAACATGCCCTACTACTCCAACACGCGCACGAAGAAGGTCTACTGGGTCGACGACGAGCTGCCGCGTGGCTGGTCTCACCAATTCGACGACAAGGGCCGCCTCTTCTACTTCCACATCCGCGACAAGGCCGACACGATCACGTACGACAAGCCCGTGCTGCGGCAGGAGGCGCGACCAGCGGCCGCAACCGCAGCCGCGCCGCCGTCCCCGGACCCGCTGCCCGAGCCGTCCTACGATCGCGACCATAATCGATCGGCGATGTATGCGCCGGACGACGACGACCGCACGCGCAGACGCTACAGCGAGGACAGTTCGCAGAGCACGCCCCGTGACGGCGGCATGGCGACATCCACGCCCTCTGCAGCGTCCCCATGGCGGGCTGCGGATGCAGGACCACCACCGCCGCAGCTGACTGTTCGCATGGAGCGCAAGAAGTCCAACTCGCTCATGGACCTGTTGTCCCCCGGTCCGCCGGCGCTCGGCGCGGACGAGCGATCCCCAGGTACGTACGTGTCTCGTCCACATTGTACTGTTTCGATGGATTGTGCAATGTGTATCGGGCTGTAATGCTTACATAGTAGTGTGTCCTCCAGATGTGGATAACTCGCCCGGACCGTCTCCTTCCGTGCGACAGAGGTCGTCGATGGACATTTCGAACCTCGTCACGTCCTCCTCATCCTCGTTCCCATCGACGGCTTCTTCTTCTGGCGGCAGCAAGCGCGCATTCGAGCAGATCTCGCTCGACGCGGACCCGGACGCGGCCGCAGATTTCTACAACAAGCTGCAGCGCAACAAGACGAGCGACCGCGCGGACAGCATGCTCTTCCACATGCGCGCGATGAACAACTGGGTAAAGTCGATCCTGATCAACGACTACGCGAAACGCGGTGACCGCGTGCTGGACCTCGCCTGCGGCAAGGGCGGTGACCTTATGAAGTGGGCCAAGCGTGGCTTCTCCAAGTACGTAGGCGTAGACATCGCGCAGAAGTCGCTCGAGGACGCCGTGGACCGGTTCTCGAACAACGCGCAGAACCGCGAATTGGACGTGACGTTCGTGCAGGGCGACCTGGGCGAAGTGTCGCTCGCGGACGACGTGCTGCACTGCTGGTCGCGCGACGTGCCGAGCTGGAGCCACCGCGCGACGAACATCGAGCCGGGCTTCTTCAACATTGTGTCGATGCAGTTCGCGTTCCACTACATGTTTGGCGATGAGCCGCGCGCGAACCGGTTCTTCCAGACGCTGCACACGCTGCTCACGGACGGCGGCATCTTCATCGCGACCACGGTGGACCCGAATAGGGTGCTCATGAAGTACTACCAGAGCGTCGGACCCGAGAGCAGCGGTGAGGACGGCACAAGTGGCAATGTCCGCATCCTTGACGAGAAGCAGCGCGAGGTGTGCACGATCCGCTTCGATGAGTCGATCCGGCACCATCTGCTCGGCCCCACGGCATCGCGCGAGGGGCTTTTCGGGCTCCGGTATAACTTCACACTGCGCGACTCGGACTCGGAGGAAGGTGGCGAGGCCGTGGACGCGCCCGAGTACCTCGTGCCGGACGATCTGCTGCTGCGACTGCTCAAGGAAAACGGTTTTGAGCTGCTGCTCAAGCAGAACTTCCATCAGTTCATCCTCAAGAACACGGACAAGAACCGCTCGCTGCTCGAGAAGATGAAGGTCATGAATTACGACGGTAGCATCTCGGATGCCGAGTGGGAGATTGCGGGACTCTACCAGGTGCTGGCCTTCAAGAAGGCGTACTGATGAGACAAAAGAGGAAGGCAAGAGAGAGAAGCTTTGTGTAGCAATATGTATGAAAATCATGCGAGGCAGGTAGGTGTAAACAAAGAGAGAGAGAGAGAGACTGAGCTGCTTTAGGACAGCGCGATGGTCGGGAAGGGTGAGATGTAGCCGCAGTCGCCGCGCACGCCGACGTTGCCGTCCCCGTCGGAGCTCAGGAAGTAGTTGAAGCACTTGCACACGCCCGTGGTGCGATCTAAGCAAGCAAATCAGTAGGAGGACAAGATAGGTTGCTTTTAGTCCATTTCAAGAGGACAACACAGCGTCCATTGAAGTGGACACTTTCGTCCAACAGCTCGTATGTGTCAAGTGTACGTACCGCAGATGCCCCGGTTCGAGCACTCGACGTTGGCCTTCGTGCCCTTCTGGAGCTTTTCGGTCACGACCGTGGGCGTCGCAGACGAATGGAAGAGCCCAGAGGTGTCCGCTGTGAGCAGCGGCAGGTTGCCCTGCTCGGTCTTGAACTCCACCGTTGTCACTAACGTACGGTTTATAATGTCCACATGGCGGTATTGTTAGAGAACGAAGTGTCCTCACGAGAGAGACACATAGGACGTACCGATTGCGGTGGTGCCGCCGCAGACCTTGACGCCGCCGCCAGCGATCGAGACCGTGACTATATCGATCGTGGGCACGCTCTCGAGCGCGGTCTTGACGTCCGCGGCGCTCGCGTCCCAGGCAATGCGGCCCGTCGTGTACTGGCGGAACGTGAGCGTGAAGCGGCCGTTCTCAGCCAGGCACGCGAGCGACTGCTTCTCGTTCACGCGGCCCTCCTGGTACGGGTCCGCGCCTAGCGGGCAGTACTGTGATGAGCAGTCGTAGTCGCGGAACTCGCCGATCGCTCCTGAGTATGGCCCCAGGTAGTAGTTCTTCGTGCAGTCGCAGCCCTGGATCTTGTTGAAGTCCCAGGTGGCCGCTACGTTGAGCGTGTTGCCATACGTGACGCCGATTAGGTCCCCATTGCTCGCGGCCGCCATTGCCAGCTGCTGCATCGTTTTGCAGACGCCATGGCCGTTGCACGGGGTCGTGACCCCCGGACACTTGAGCACGTCGCACGCCGAGCCCGTAAACATGGCGTTGCACGTGCAGAGACCCGTCTTGGTGTCGCACGTGCCTTTGTTCGAGCACGTAGCCATGGCGTGGGCCGTATCGGGTGCTGTGGCTCCATCGAACCACGCCATGCCCTGAGGACATGTGCGCAGCGTGCAGTCAAAGCCCGCGAAGCCAGCGTTGCATGCGCACGTGAATGCCGGGGTGCCGGAGCAAGTGCCTTGGCCGTTACAGAGCCCATTGATCGTCCCCGGACACGCGGTAGCCGTCCCAAACCCACAGTCGCCCAGCGTCCCCACTGCACCGGCACCATTGCTGCTGGAAAACCCAATGCTGCAAGTACACACGCCAGAGTTCAGGTCGCACGTGCCTCGGTTCGAGCAGTACATCTCTTCACGCGTGCCCTGCGTGGCCTGCGTGATCGTGAGCTGTATGGGCGTAGCTGATGTGGTCGCGAGACGGTTCTGGATCTGCAGCAGCGGCATATCCCCCGGGTTGTTAGTGAATGTGATGGAGGTCGTGATGCCCGCGGTGTCACAGAGCTTGGTCCCGGAGCTGAGTGTGATCGTGACGCCGTTGACCGTGTCGAGCTTCTCGAGCGCAGCCTTGAGCGTCACGTCCGAGTCATCCGGTGCGAGGTTCACGGTCGTGCGGCGCCGAAGTGTGAGTGCGAAGGTGCCTGTGCATCCGTCGCACAGGCAGTAGAGCGTCTGGACCTCTGCCACCTGGACGGGGATGTTGGTCATGGGGTCGTCGCCCTTGGGGCAGTCACGCTGCGAGCAGTCGTAGCCCGAGAAGCCGTTATCGCACTGGCAGCCGAAGATCTTGTCGGCATCCCAGACCGCGTACGTCGTGGAGACAAAGAAGTTGGTATTGTCCTGGATCGCGGCCGCCTCGCGCATGCTCACGCAGCGACCGTTGGTACACGTGGGGCACGACATGCGCTCGCAAGCCATGCCCTCAAAGCCCGTCTGACACTTGCATGCGCCAGTGGTGCGGTCGCAGAGCCCCATGTTGCTGCACTCGGCCATGTCGTGCGCCACGTCTGTGGCCGATGCGTAGTCGGCCCACGCGATGCCCTTGGGACACGACATCAGCTTGCACGATGTGCCTATATACCCGCTGAAGCACTTGCAGTAGCCCGTGGTCTTGTCGCACGCGCCGTGGCCGCTGCACGTGCCATCGCAGGTGATGCCTTCCACGGAGAGCGCTGTGAGAGCAAGTAGCAACAGCAGTGCGTAGAGAGCCACGAAAAGGCAGCGCATGTTGTGGACACCAGTGATGTCGTGCGTTCTATTGGTTCAAGCGAACGTCCCGTTCAGCTGCGTGCGTCGCCGACCCGTCATCGATATAGCGCGAAACTGACCGACCATGGAGAGTCGCCCCCTCCCCACTCTGGTCTACTCACGACACTGGCTCGTGTGATTGCAACACGTCAAGCGAAGGCTAGGTGTACACCACTGGGTCAGAGCCCGACCCATTAACACACGGTGAGATCCTGGGTGCATGCATCAGCAGCAGCAGCAGCAGCAGCAACCGTGTGCTTCAATCAGACCTCTCACATGCCGTGCGGGTTGTTTGGAACAAACCGAAAGGTTGCCTTTCTCAGCTGATGTTGCGCGAAGGTGACGCGACACAACAAGGGCGATCCCCACTTCAAAAGGCAACCAAGAACGCCAGAACGCGAGAGCTCAGGACAGACGTTTGGCCATGGCCTCGTCCGCAGTGAATGACGCGCTTGGGCTGCGGCTGATGGCGTCCGCAGCCTCGGAGCCGGAGCCAGAGGTGGCGCCGTTGTCGCACCTGCACGCCGTCCCAAAAACCACCAGTGATCAAACGAACTTGAGCGCAGCAAAGGTCACTGGCGGTGCTGGCCGTCCTCGCGCGATGAAGAAGTGTGCGGTACCGGGTTGCGAGAGTTTTGCGCGCTCGCGGGCGCGCTGCAAGGCCCACGGTGGCGGCAAGCGCTGCAAGCACCAGGGCTGCGAGCTGAGCGACCAGGGCGGTGGTTTTTGCATCCGCCATGGCGGCGGCAAGCGCTGCGAGGTCGACGGCTGCGACAAGAGCGCACAGTCGCGGCGCTTCTGCAAGGCTCACGGTGGCGGCGTGCGCTGCAAAGTGGACGGCTGCGTCAAGACGAGTCAGGGCGCGGGCTGCTGCCGCGCGCATGGCGGTGGCCCGCGGTCCACGAGCAAGAAAAGAGAGGCCGTGGCAGGGGGTGATGCCGCAAGTCGAAGCCCAAAGCCCCAGTCGCAAGCACGCGACGCAATGGAGCCCGTGATGACATACAGGGATGGAACCAAAAAGCTGTCGTGCAGGATGCCAAGCCAAAATGACGAGAGGGACAGGAGCTCGCTAGCATTCAGGATTCAGTCGGTCTCAGGAGCAACGAATAAGGTGGTTGATGTTAACGGTAGACCAGGAGGAGCTACGGAAAGCGCCCAGTGCTGCATCGAAGGATGCGAGAACGCAGTGATGACAGGGAACGCGAGTCGTTTGTGCGACGAGCACGGCACGAACTTACACTTTGCCGCTTCGCTGCTGGGCATGCTGTCCACAGAGTCAGCATGAGAAGACAGTAAGGAGTTCGTAGGGAAGAAAGGAGGACACACACATATTGGACGGGTTAAGTTGATATTTAAGAACAGTTTGCTTGGTGTTTACGTAGCAACGCAAACACGTGTGCTAGCGAGCAGCAAACAAGCAAGTGAACAAGTAAACAAACAAGCAAGCAGGCAAACGAACAGCAACAACAAATGGGAAGAGCAAAGAGCTTATAATGCATACTGCCGCTCGGCATGCCACACTGCAAAACGAATACGAATACGAAGCGAAGGAAATTGAAAGAAGAAGGCCACAAGACTCGGGCACAAGGTGGCGGCAGCAAAGAGAGAGAGGCATCGACACACGACAGGAGGAGGAAGGTCAAGCCAAGCCAACGCCCAGCCAATTAGCCAACCACTTAGCACACGGAGCGGCGCGTGCTGACACCGACCGAGGCCTTGGGCTGCGGCATGCGCTTGAGTCGCTCACCGCTGTCCGCCAGCAGGTTCTCAACGCGCTCGATGGCCGTGGATATTCGCTGCAGCTGCGAGCCATGGTAGTCGATCACGCTCGCCATCTCGTGCTGTTGGGCTGCGAGGATCTCCTGCGTCGAGATCGTCTTGTCCAGCAGATCAAGCATCATGCGCTCGTTCTGGTTCAGGTTGGACACCTGCAGCTGCTGCTGTACCGGCACGATCTTGACGCAGCTGCTGCTCGCCTCGCTGCTCGTGAAGCTCTCTTCCGAGATCGTGCGCGTGATGCCCAGGAACGACGCGTTCGACTCGTGGCTGCGCTGGTTGTCGAACGACCGGTCGTCGCTCATGCGCTGGTGTTGTTGGTAGTGCTGGTTATGGTTGTACTCCCGGCGAGCCCGGGCCGGTGCCGGAGTTGGTGCCGGAGCTGGTGCCGCATGCACCAGGTCCTGGAAAGACAGGCGCTGCAGGCTGTTGTGACTGCTGGAGTGTGTGCTATGATTGCGTGGTCGAGAGGCGAACCCGGGTGGCGCTGGTGGGGCTCGTGGCGCTGGTACTGGTGCATGGTACTGCTGCTGTGGAAGACACTGGCGCAGACGCAGCATGATATCACAGCTCAAATTCTGGTCCATGACCTGGTTCTCAAACGGCTGCGACACGATGCACGAGACATTGACGGAGCCGAGCCCGTCGTGCAGGCTGCAGGGCGCGACGAACCAGCCGAAGAGCAGGTCGCTCTCCTCGGCCTCGTACGTCTTGTTCGCGTTCACGGCCACAACGACTGTGCTGCCGTCCGGATACTGGCGCGAGTGGGTCAGCACGCGCATCCCTTCTGGGTGGGCCGTGATCACATCTATTGGGACACAAGAATGGTAAAGCAGGTTCACGTGAGTCCTATAGCTCAAGCATCTACATGTAGCAAAGCATACACGGCACGTACTGGGCTGGAAGGTGATCTCGTCCATCCACGTCTGTGCGCTGAGCTTGTAGCGCCGCGTGACGTGCGAGAACAGGTTCTCGTAAATGCGCACGTTCTCGTAGTTCTGCAAGTGGGCCACGGCCTCGGCGCATGTGCCCGAGAGCTTCGTGTTGCTACGCGAGAACTGGCGGCCGTTGCGGAAGAGCTCGAAGGCCTTGATGCCATCCTGCGATGGCCGCTCACACCAGAGCGTGCTCTGCAGCCGCTGAAAGAAGTCCATGGACACGCCGATCTTCTCCGTGTACTCTAGGGGGACCGAGGACATGGCCAGGTACAAGCACGGGCTCGGATCCGTCCACTCGAGGTCGTCGCTGCTGCTCTGCGACGACGCATAGTCCGCGAGGTTGATCCCGTGTAGCGACGCGTTCATGTCCGTGAGCCCACCGCAGTCCGTGCCCGTGCTGCTGCTTCGTTCGCTGCTGCTGTCGGACGCCGTCTCGCTGGCCATCTGATGGTGGTTATGGTGGTGGTGGGTTTGCTGTTGCTGGTGGTGGAGGGTGGACGATGTCGTGTGGGCAGTGGACACTGAGCGAGATGACATGAACGTCCCGTCTGTCAGCTACAGGTGAACATTGTTTTGTGGTTCAAAGCACATAACAGGGTCAGTTCTGGATATTACGTAGGCCTTCCAAGGAGGACACCACATTTGTATAAAAAACCCAATAGTGTCCACTTACCCCAGACGACGAAGATCCGTCCACGCGCTGTTCGAGCACCTCGGACACGATGTTCGCGACGGCCTCGAGCGTGCTCTTCATCGCCGGCGACGTCTCCTTGTGCGGAACGCTATCCAGCGCACAGACCACGCCAATGCACTGGCCCATGACGCGGATAGGTGCGCCGGCATAGTACCGCATGGGCTTGGCACCGATGCTGATGTTATTGGCATGGAACTGCTTGTCCATGTTCGTGTCCGCGACAATCATGGTCTTGCTCTGCGCGAGCGTCTGTGAGCAAACGCAGTCGTCGCGTGGGATGTGGGTCCGGTCCCAGCCTACACTCGCCTTGAACCAGAGGAAGCTGTCGTCGAGGATACCGATGAACGCCACGGGGCACTCGAGCGTGCGCGAGACGATGCTCACGAGCAGGTTCATCGTCGGGTCGTTTTCCGAGCGCAGGATCACCGAGTTGCGCACGATCTGCAGCCGTGCACTCTCGTCGTCCGGGATCGGCTGCGGCCAAAGCTGGATCACGCTGCCGGTCGTCAGGTCCGAATCCATGCTCCACATCGAGAGCTGCTTCTGACGCATGGCGCGCGCCTGGGCGTTCTCGGACACGATACCACCACTCGATGTGCTGTAAGGCTGTGCATGCCTACTTGCTGCTGCTGGCAATGCTGCTGGTTTTCCGCTCGGAGCGCCACCGCCAACCTGACCGTGCATAGACTGGATCGACATGCGGCGTCGGTCCATCGCGAGCGTCTCACGCACAGCCGTCTCGTTCAGCTTGATGGACGCGTCGGTCGCGCGGATCATGCAGAACGTGCACACGCGCGTGGCACACTGCACATTTACGTCCGTGAGGCAGATCTCGCGCTTGCTCGAGCAGCCACCACACACGACCTCCCCACACTGTTACAACACAACAATAGATGGGCTTGTGAGCTTCACCATTTACAAACGCAAGTAGGACAACCCAACTTGAACGCACCGTGCGGCAGTGGTGGCGGCGCCGGAACGGCAGGAACTGCTGCACGCACACATTGCAGTGCGTGCGCACCTCATCGTGCACCCAGGCGTCGGTCTTGAGCAGGTTGCCCACGACGAGCAGGCCGCCCTCGAGGAAGTACATGTGCTGCGGCGGCGCTGGTGAACTCGTGCTGCGCTTCCCGCCACCCATTTTCGATGTGGACCTCTTCGCTTGTTGGCTCGCGGACTGGTTATTGTCTGCGTCTGGTGTAACCCCCAAGACAACAAGATGTTGCGCGCGATTTGCTTGCTTGCTTGCTGTTGCGCGCTTGCTTGTTTGCTACCTTCGCAAGCAAAACTTGCTTGTTGGTTTGCTTGCCTGCCTGCACTTGTGAATGATCCCTTGGGCGTGACTTGCGTTGTGCTGCGCTGCGCTGTGCTGTGCTGCTGCATACAGCAGCAGTAAAAGCGTCCAAGGTCATACTCGTTGTTTGGTGGAAGCTTCTGGCTGCCGACGACGGTCGTTCTTTCCACGGTTTTGCTTTTTTTTTTTCTTCTTCTTCCAGCTCCCAAAATGGCGATGGCAGAAAGGCGCAATGCGAGCACAATTTAAATTAAACTACGAAATAGCATATATGCGCAGAAGCAGGTTACCATTTTTGGGCGCTTTTTTATTTTGTCTGATATTTTACAGCATATTTTCGATCGGCACTTAATTGGCTGAAATAAATATAAGCTCAAATGAGCTGTCTGATTGGCTAATATAATGCTGTCCCTCTCGAATCTGCTTGTTTGGTCCACATTTTACAGGGAAACGCGCTTTTGGTCGCATCTGCTGTTTGAGAAGAACACCCGTCAAAATCGTTTGCTGAAATTTAAGAGAAAATAGCATAAAGTTTCACAGGCGTGTCACTCAAACAGCAAACGCGACCAAAATCGCGTGCCATCCAAGCCGAGACAATATTGCATTCATTTTCACAGGTTTCCGATCGTGCTGCTTGCTTCTCTTGAAGAAGCAGCTTCGCATGAAAGAGAAGATCTTCACTTTAAAAGCAGCTCCGCGCTACGACAGCAGCAAGAACAAGAAAGATGCCGCGACGCACCCATCGCTCCATCACCTTCGACATGGTGCTTATAGCCCTC
>JAADWP010000134.1:0-42285 GCA_023336215.1 Globisporangium iwayamae | reverse complement strand
GGTTTACGTGTTCGAAGGCGCCGAGACTCGGTTCGTGCGCGACGGCCGACGACGATTTGAGGGGGCTTGGCGAGAGTCCAACGCGCTGCCAGAGCTGATCCCAGGCCAGCCTGTGGTCGACCGGGGTACGCCATCGCGGATTCGTCACCCAATACCTGCCTTGCCTCCATTCGCGCGTGCTGTTGCCGCCTTTCTCGTGCAAGTTGGTCCCGACTTGCGTGCAGTTGCAAGAGCCCACTTGCAAGCTGCTGCCACCTCCATCGTGGAAACTGGTCCCAATTCGCATGCAGCTGCAATGGCCCGCATACAGGCTGCTAGCGCTTTCGTCGTGCAGACTGAGCTCGCCTCGTATACAGTTGCAGCAGCTCACTTCCGGATTGCTGCCGCCTCTATCGCGCAGGCTGATCCCAACTCGCAAGCAGCTGCAAGAGTCCACATGCATGCTGCTGAGCAGGCTTTAGCAGCAACCCGCGCGCATGGTGCTGCGCAGGCTGTTGCCCATACACAAGAATGAACAACGGACGTACCTTCATCAAGACCTTCAAGATCAGAAGTCGGCGCCAGACATCAGATTCGCGAACGGGTACCCGAGGATGCCGTTTTTCATGAGCTGGTAGAAGAACCGCTGCGTTTTGTCCGCCTTGTTGTCGACTAAGAGTCAGTCACTGTACACCACCTCCTTGATCAGTCTAGCGAAGAGTTGCGTGGTCGTGCATCGGAGGGGGCGAAGTCCGAGTTTGGGTGAAGTCCTCGAGGAGACCAGAGCCTCTGCATCTGCGCATTCCCGTCACTTCCTTCGCTTCCGTTGGTCGGCGACAGCAGACGGCAGACAAGCTCTGTGGATACAATCCCTATATAGCAGCAGGCAGGTCATGTCCGACAGTGTCGACTCCTTCGTACATTTCACGGACAAATCCAAAACGCAATTGCAAGCAGCTTTCTTCTTCAACAGCCAGCAATAATGTCTGCAGAGCAAATAATACGACTTGCGGGAATGCTCACCCAAGCAAGCTGCTGCGAGAAAGCGTTTCCAGACGCGATTGTCGGTGTCGTAAGATGTCGGCAGCATTGTAACCTTTCTGACGAGTTCCAACAGGACAAGGGCGTATCCGCTTACCTGCTCAGGACAGCTCTGGACAGCACAAGATTTGCGAATGAGAGAGTCGCGAGCCGAGAAGGTGTCGCTTTTGATGTTGATGTTGTCGCGGGATAAGAGAAGGTGTTCTCTTGGATACTGTACCGGGATGCGCTTTCTGGCTGCTTCTTCGTCCCATACAAAGTACATTTTTGGCCAAGAAGTGCCTCTCTTTTCTTGATTTGATGTAGACGACGGACCAAAGGTTATTTTGGAGATCGGCCAGTCGCATGACCTACCTTGAAACTCGCTGCTTCTTGGTTGCTACGCACAGGTGTTGTTCGTGGTCGCGAGAGCGCAAGCCATTCACAGATTCCTCGCTTCGAAGAAGCTTTTTCAAAGTAACTTACCGATCCGGGCGATCTCAGACTGATAGAGGAAACGAGTGCAGAATGAAAGCCAAAACGACGGCGTGCAAACGCGTCCTGACACCGTGCCAGCGACCTCAGGACTGAAAATAAACTGGAAGCTAAGCCTCCCGATGTGGCTTTTCTGGGCGGATGCTCATCTTGGGGGCTGGTTATGTGCAAGTGTACTGATCTGCTCGATGGCAAAGATTAAAGCGGAAAAAAAACAAATCGGAGATGTGTGTACAGACAAAACTCCCAAATTGAAACACGCTGACTGAGATAATTTTTAAGAGGTAGCTAAATAAATCAAGGTATTAAAAATCACAGGTCATTGGAGTGTTGGTAGCGAGGAAGAAACCTGATTTGAGGGGGTATTGATTTTCGACAGTGTTTCAATTTGGGAGTTTTGTCTGTACTTTCTCTTCCTTTGCTCGTGCTACATTTCACATCTCACATCCCATGCGCTGAGCTCCAAGGCTGCCGGATCCCATGGCGTCATGAGCTGAAGCAACTGCGATGCGGACGACGGAGCCATTGCTGGTGCGCGCAGCTCGTGTCCACATGCACGAGCGCTGCTGTCTATGCGCTGTACCAATAGTACTACGAGGCGCGTTGGCATGGCTGTGATCATCACTGCAGCAGTAGCAGCGCTGCTCAGTACCGTCGTCGTGGACGCAGCGAACTGGGCGCAGGTGAGCGGCAAGCGGCACACGAACGCGGTCGTGCTCGAGATCACACCGTGGACCAAACGTCACGGTCACGCGGTGGCCGCACTCGACTTCAGCGACGAGTACATACGTACGACGGGCCAGAAGGCGCGCGTATTCGTCATCGGCGGCGACTCGAACGTGCAGGGCAAGCAGGACCTGCGCGCGTACCCAGGTGGGGGCAGCCTCAAGAACGACGTCTGGGCATCCACGGGCATCCAGTGGAATGTTGAGACGAATATCCTCAAGACAACCAAGTGGGGCGACCCACTGCCGCAGATCATCGCCAATATTTCGTGGCTGCAGACGAACGCAGGCAAGAAACCCCCACGCGGAGTCACGTACCACGACTGGATTGCGTGTGCGGCAGCGGCCTGGGCCATCACGCCCGTTACCGGTTGTAGTGATGCGTCCAAGCCCCCAGGCGCGTACCTGTCGGACAACATGTTCTCGCCACGACGCAACTTTGTGGCCACTGCGTTCAAGAACGAACTCTACGTGCTCGGCGGCCGTGCACGCGAGCACTTCCCCGTGCCTGAAGACCAGCTCCGCGGTGGGGTACGTACGATTGGCCCGCGCAATGCCCGCTGGCGCGAGTTCACAGTGCTCAAGAACGACGTGTGGCGCAGCAGCGACGCCGGCGCGTCCTGGAAGCTCGTGACCCCCGGGTGCGTCATGCCGCAGGCGAATCTTGTGCACAAGGCCGGCACGAGCGCGTTCCAGTGCGAGACGGACGACCAGTGCGAGGGCGACGCGTCGTGCAAGTTCGATCAAAAGACGAGCACGGGCTTCTGCGTCTGCAACATGTGGTCTCCTCGTGAGCTGCACGCGGTCGCACTCCACGACGACAGCTTCTATTTGTCCGGAGGGTACGCGCTCATTGAGCTAGGCAACTGCGGCGTCGAGGAGCACGCCCGTAAGCGCGCCTCGGGGGAAGAGTTTGCCTGTGGCGGCGGCTACAGGGCGTACATGAACGACGTGTGGACGTCGAAAGACGGCCAACACTGGACGCTTCTCAAGCTGCACGCGGCCTTCTCTCCGCGCGGTGAGCACGCCATGGTGTCCTTCAAGTCGATGCTCTACATCTTCGGTGGACGCTCGGGGGACCCACTCGACAGTGCGAACCGTACGATGTTGAACGACGTGTGGGTGAGTTCGAACGGTTCGCTCTGGAGCGTGGTGACCAGCCAGGCGCCCTGGTCCGTGCGCTCGAAGCACGTCGTGATCGTGCTGCCCGGCTCGACGGACTTGACCTCCGGTGACAATTTGGAGGACGAGCTCGTGCTCATGTACGGCGAGGACGAGGAGCGCACTTTAGAGGACGTGTGGACCTGGAAGGGGCCCTCAGCGACCCTGACAACGGAGCAGCAGTGGATCCAAGACTACTCTTCCGGTACGGATGCCGCCGACTACATGAGCCCCATGAGCAGCGTAAGTTATCTGAAAGGCATGCTCGACACTGACGCAATCGCACTTAATGCTGCGGGCATCGACACGATCACGGACCTCACGGCGCTCTCGTACGATACCACGATCGCACTTCGAGAGCTTATGCCGATCTGCGACTACGTCGCGCTCGCCAAGCAGGTCGTAGCGACTTGCACTGTGAGCGCTGACGTGTACGAAGGTCAGGAATATGCGAACTTAAAGGTCGTCCAGGGCCAGAACGCTGTGACTACAGCCCCCGCTGCGGCCTCGGGCACGACAAAGGACGACTGGGACGGCTGCTCCCATGTGGGCACCATGGTGCTGGACACCACAACGGACAGATACAAGTGGCCGGACGTCAAGGGCGTGGACCAGGTGCAGATTCTGCGCGACGTGTTCGACGACGCGCAGGCGTCGATCTGCAAGTGGCACCCGTCGCCACGCACAGGCCACGCCGGTATTGTCTTCCAGCGCAAGGTCCTCCTCTTCGGTGGCCTCACGGCTCCCGACTTCTTTGAGAATGACGTCTGGTACCGGGACACGCGCCGCCCGAAAGCTCAGTTAACGCTCGTACCGTCCACGAAGAGCCACGACACGATCTTTGAGTTCGAGAGTGACAAACCGGGCTGTGTGTTCGAGTACCATGTGACCAACATGGTCGAGATGCTCGTCGTGCGCAACTGGACACGGACGCTGGGCCACGTGGACTTTCTCGACTGGCTCGACAGCGGCAAGTACCGCTTTCGAGTGCGCGCGCTGGACCCGGCGGGCAATGTCGATCTGAGCTTTGAAGTGAACCGGAACGAGTACATCTGGGTCTACGTACCCAAGCTCCCGTGGCCACTCATTATCGGGCTCTCGAGCGCCGTGTTCGTGTTGTTCGTGGGCTTCTTCATGGAGTGGCGCAAGCGCCGAAAGCGCGCAGCCATGGAGAGGTACGCGATGAAGCGCATGCGGCGCAAGCTCAAGGGCAAGAAGGCGGAGGCTGGTGGTGGCGATGCGAACTGGCGCGAGACGTACGACAAGGCCAAGGACAAGGACGGCAAGAAGAAGGGCAAGAAAGGCAAGGTGGTCGGCGTTAAGGCCACAGCGGTCGGCAAGAAGACCAAGGACAAAGACAAGGACAAGGAGAAGAAGAAGGAGGACAAGGACAAGTCTTCGAAGAGGGATAAGGAGAAGTCTTCGAAGAAGGACAAGGACGTAAAGAAGGACAAAGCTAAGGAGAAGAAGGACAAGTCGAAGGACAAGTCGAAGGACAAGTCGAAGGACAAGTCGAAGGACAAGTCGAAGGACAAGTCGAAGGACAAGTCGAAGGACAAGACGAAGGACAAGAGCAAGGTGAAGAAAGTGGAGGACCCGAAGAAGAAGAAGACGAAGGACGCCGCCGCTGACAAGAAGAAGAAGTAATGATGCAAGTTTAGCTTCATGTACTCTAGTTTGGCTAGGTAACGAAGCATTCATGACCAAGACCAGAGTCCTCTGCTTTACCAGCACTCTATCTACCAATGTGCCGTTGTTGCCTCCAGCAATGCTGTACCAACCTGGGTGGATGCCACCGCCTCATGTCGGATACAAGTGCTCGGGCAGCATAAAACCAGCTGCACGCATTGTCCAAGGACGCTACGCTTGCTCAGTATCAGGTAATGGGTGTGGCACCACCAACGTGCCAGTCCAACTTCGCACATGTCGCATGAAACCACCCGACAACAAACCAAAATGACTGGACGAACGAAGCGGCATGGGCCTTTACATCTTTCGCCCACTGTCCGCCCCCCGATCGTGCGGCCCTCGGCGCTGCCCTGACAGGAGCTACCCGGAATCTTGAAAAAGATGCGGATGGACGCCGTCAAGAAGGTGACAAGCGCCGCCACGCGCGTCGCGGCTCACTGGCGCCAGGCGAGCTACGCGGACGCGCACGCGACCGCCTCGCTGCGTGCGGCGCTTGCGCTGGAGGGAAGTCAGAGCAGCAGCAACGGCAGTCGCTGGACGCTCGCCATGGGCGGCGCGCTCGCGTTCGTCGGGGCGGCCACCGCGGTCTCGCAGAGCAGCAGCACGGAGGCGCAGTGCGAAGGCGCTTCTGCTGGAGCGGCCCCAGTCGCGCGCGACGTGCAGACGCAGGCGATGCTCAAGGAGGTCGTGGCCAAGCTCAACCGCATCGAGAGCGCGGTGGCGAACCCGAAGCGCCACCACGACGGCTTCAACGGCGGCGTGGACGTCGTGCTCGGCGCGCAATGGGGCGATGAGGGCAAGGGCAAGCTCGTGGACAACCTCTCGCAGTCCTACGATGTGATCGCGCGCGTCGCCGGTGGCGCAAACGCTGGTCACACGATCGTGCACAACGGCAAGAAGTACAAGTTCCACCTGGTGCCGTCGGGCATCCTCAACCCGAACGCCGTGTGCGTGATCGGCAACGGTGTCGTCGTGCACCTGCCGAGCCTGCTGGTCGAGCTCGACGAGCTCAAGCGCATGGGTGTGGACTATGAGGGTCGCATCCTCATCTCGGACCGCGCGCACATGGTGCTCGACCTGCACCAGGAGATTGACGGCCTGAACGAGCTGCGTCGCGGTCGCAACAAGATCGGCACGACCAAGAAGGGCATCGGTCCGGCGTACTCGTCCAAGATGTTGCGCAACGGTGTGCGCGTGGGCGACCTGCGCTACTTCGACGACTTCGCTGACAAGCTGCGCGACCAAGTGAAGTTCTACAAGGACAATTACCCGGACCTCGAGGTGGACGCCGATGCCGAGATCGAGAAGTACCGCTTGATCAAGGAGTACATCCTGAGCTTCACGGTCGACACGATCGAGTACCTCAACAACTCGTTCATCTCGGGCAAGCGCGTGCTCGTCGAAGGCGCGAACGCCACGATGCTCGACATTGACTTTGGCACGTACCCGTACGTGACGTCGTCGAACCCGTCGATCGGCTCGGTGTGCACGGGCGGCGGCATCTCGCCGAACCGTCTGAACGGCATCATCGGCATCGTCAAGGCCTACTGCACGCGCGTGGGCGAGGGTCCGTTCCCGACGGAGCTTCACGACGACGTGGGCGCGCACCTGGGCAGCGTCGGCGCCGAGTTTGGCACGACGACGGGCCGTCCTCGCCGCTGCGGCTGGCTTGACATCCCGCAGATGCGCTACTCGAACATGGTGAACGGCTTCACGGAGCTCAACCTGACCAAGCTGGACGTGCTCACGGGCCTCAAGCAGGTCAAGATCGGCGTGGCGTACTGGCATCAGGGCAAGAAGCTCGGCGGTATGCCGTCGAACCTGCAGCTGCTTGAGGAGTCGGTCGTCGAGTACGAAGTGATGGACGGCTGGGACGAGGACATCTCCAAGTGCAAGACCTTCGAGGAGCTCCCGCTCGCGGCGCAGAAGTACGTGCTGCGTGTTGAAGAGCTGCTTGGTACGCACATCAAGTGGATCGGCGTGGGCCAGGACCGTTTCGACCTCATCACGCGCCCGCACCCGCTCGAGAAGGCCTTCAACGCCGCCTCGGAGACGTTCTAAGCCCGTCGTTGTAATGGGTTCAATTGCTGCTCGAACGCGATGCGATGCTGCTTGCTACAGGAGACCTCATCAGCCTTAGAAGAAGGCGATGAGGAAAATGAGAACGAGAGAGAATAGTGTACTGGCGTCAGGACGATCGCTGCACAGCTATGATGGGGTAAAGGTCCTCTTGTCTGAAACAATACACATTTTCTCTCACACACTGCTTGGTTATATGCACCATTCTTCAGTAGCACTGTGAAAAGTCTGGATAAAACTTGCACAATAGCTGTTTGTACTTATCAGCTCTCTGCACGAATACCATCCGGGACTTCAATACGAATCGAAAGCGAGGCAGACGCGCTGTCGTCACCGCGTGTCCAACAGCTCCACGTGGGCTTCGAGCTGTTCTTCGACTCGTGCTTCTGGTACAATGCCTCCATGTCTGCAACGAGACTGAGCGGCGCATTATCACGCAGTGCAAGATCCAGGATCGCACCAAAGCCGATGCAACTTGGATCAAACATCATTGTAGAGCTGCTGTTGGTGCTGTTAGTCATGCCTCCAGCGGGGAAGAGCGAGAGGTTGAGCGACTTGGTCGGCCGCGTCTGGGCCTCAAACTCGCGCCAATCGCCTAACAATGCGAGGTTCTGTAGCATGGCGTAGTAGTAGCGCCGGTCGTCGACCTGAAATCGCTCGCGCAGCGCCTGTGGGCCACCAGTCACCGAGTTTCTACTATTAGCACCGGTACCATGATACAGCAGTGTGTACCGCAGGAACTCGGCCATCGTCATGTGATGCACGCAGCGCCGCGGGAACGCGAGCCATACTGGATCCAGCTCGAGCCGCTTGATATTGGCACTGAGCGCCGTCATCCACTCGTACTGCACCACGGGCGTGCATGGATCAATGATGAGCGCACGGTCGCCGTCACCGATCTGGATGCAGTACGGACGCCGCGAGAGCTTGCCGTTGTACTCGAGCGGCTTAACACTCAGTCCCTTGGTGAGCTGCATGGCTCCCTTTTGACGTTTGTCCAGGAACGGATTCTTGGAAGCCGCGAGCTTCTCGGCGTCGTACTTAGAGTACGCGAGCTCGGTCGCGTCCAGCTGAAAGTACCGCATGCGCCAGTTGGCCTGGATACTCGTGGTACCACGCGCGCGCTTGTCCATGTATCCGGCCTTACAAATCACCTCGGGGGCCGTGAACGCGTCGCTCTTCTCGGTCGCGATCTGCAGCTCCAGGAGCGCAATGTGCTCCGTCACGAGCTCCAGGAGCCAGTTGGGGAACCGGTGACGGTAGTGCCTCACGATACCCGCGACCTCGCTGGCTACACGCAACGCTCGTTCAATGTGCTTCTCCTTGGCCACGAGTCCGAGCAGCAGCGTTGCGAGGTCCTGGAAGCGCTTCGTGACCGAGTAGAGCTCCAGCAGCCCATGGAGCGCGTCGAGCGATACACTCTCGTTGTTCACGACGCACTGCTCTGACATGTAGTGGATCCACTGACTCAGCGCCACGGGTGTGAGCGTGAGCTCCTTGGTGAACAGCGCCGGCGCCATCGTCTGCGATAAGAAGAGCAGCACGTCCATGATCACGCCCGCGCAGGACGTCGCCTCGGCCGCGCGCAGCAACTCGCGTTTCGCCTGCGGCGCGTGCAGGAACGACAGCTGATACAGATCGCGGAAGCTACGGATGCTACTGGTGCTGTTGTCACTAGCTTCGTGGTCGTCGTCGAAGCCCATGTGTACGCGCAGCAGTTGCGTGACGACGGCGTCGGGCGTGTTCATCTCTTCTTGTGCTCGAGGAGAATGCAGGATTTCTGGCATATGGCTGTTGATGAGCATGCATGCGCGTGGGTGGGTTTGTCTCACATCTCGTAAAGTACGGAATCGTACTTAGTGGAGGCTAGATCTGCCTTACTGAGCTCGAGCGCTCTCGGTGACCTTGGATCTGTCCTTGTTGTCCTGCGCATATCATATCCGTGCGTCATCCTCGATTTGGTGACTGTTTTGCCAAGGCTTCGAGTGTGACCTTCTTCATGTCCTGGGGCTTACGTTTGCTTGCTGTTGTTGTCATTTGGCACATACCTCAAATCGCATCACAACCATCGGCAGGCATAAATGTGGCGGCTCAAGGACGCTTGAAGCCGTAATCGAGATATCACTTCACACGAAGTTGTGTAATTTTTGAGAAACGTGCTTAGTTGGTTCACATTGATACACAAAATTGGTGATATAGCTAACATTGGGATGAGCCAACAGCATCACACGATGCCCAAGTACGTGTCTTCTGCCAAAGTTAGAGATATGTATGATGTTAGCCCTGAAACCATTCGAGGGTGGGCCGTTAAAGGGATTGTTAATGCCAGATCTACCTCAAACATCAGCGGACGTAAGACGTGGTTGTATGATATTGATTCGATTGGTAGTCGTTTGGATTTGGGAGTACAAGTTCAAGATACTGTTCGAGTACAAGATGAAGCGAACTGGTGGGAAGATGGTCGAGTGCGAAGAACACTATACTACGAAGACGTGCTCACGTTGCGGGAGAATCAACCGCAACATCACGCATGAGAAGGTCTTCCAGTGTGCAAAATGTGAGCTGTCGATGGATCGAGACGTGAATGCCGCATGCAACATCTATCTCAAGAACGAACATATGCTCACCTGAACTCCTCGAGTCCGGGTGGTCGGAGATGTCTACTCCGAGGTGTCTGGTGCTCTGAGTTTACTTTGAGTATCCAAGACCCGAAACAAAAAAAACAGAAGGTCGTGAACGAATCATGCTGGTACTTTGGTATCTCATGGTAAGTTGACGATCTTCTGAGGCGTCTGTGTATTTGGGCGGCAACTTGTTGATCGAGGACGAGAGATCTCTTGGGGATTTCAATGCCTCGATGCAGAAGAAAACGAGATCATCGGCAATGCTCTTCTCCTAGAAAGTCAGCAATGCGTTGGTGGTGAAGTCCAACGAAGGCGTTCGTTCTTGCTTTTGGTTAGAGGTTGTCAACTGGATTACCGAACGCCAAACGAATCTGCTACATGGAAAGAAAGAAAGTAACAAGCGAGTCAGTGGCCACATGTCAAGGGTTGGCAAGGAGACGCTTTGCTGCTACTCCGTTGTGCAAAACCTCAGCTTCAGGCCTCAGGTAGGATCGTCAGCTCCACCTGTATGTAGATGAACGATACGTGAAACGCCCTGCGTCTCTATCCAACACAGCGAACAAACGTGTAGCTCCCATGACCCTCACCTGCGTCCTCTTGGTCACGCAGCTGACTCAAGAGCTCTTCGTACTGTTTCCCACACATGTACCCATTTCAAAAAATTCTTCCGAGAATATTGAGTGGCATCTCTCTCCCGTTCTCAATCGGAAGTACCAAAGAAGACAATGCGAGACACCACAAATTAGCTTAGCTGCATGTGGCTCTCTCACTCTTACTCTCATTAGCTCTCATGGAGATCCCCATAACGTTCGTATCGAGCGCCGAGCAGCTTCGTAGGTCAGTGATGGTGCAGTGGCGTCACCACCACATACGCAGAATGGAGCTGCCAGCCAAGTCGTCAATGTGACTTTATGGAAGAACTATCCCATCCCACTCTCGGCGGTGAGATCGCTCGTCCCACGCGAGGTTTCCATGAAATTATTTGTTCTCTTTTCTCTTTCTCGCCTTCACGCTCGTTTGTCTGTCCGTCTGTCGTCTCTTTCGCGCATACTGCATGTGCGCTCACTCACTCGCTCGGTCATTAGTAATTTGTCTGCACAGCTCTCACGTCGTCCGTTGCACCGTCACTACGTTCTCTCTGTTGTCTGTTGTGCATCTCTCTCTCTCTCTCTCTCTCTCTCTCTCTCTCACTCTGTGCGTTGGTCGAGTGTGAAGGAGGCAGTCCAGTGCCGCACTTTCCAGAGTCCACCACCCACCACCACCCTCCCACTGAAGCTGCTGGCAGCCTTTCTCAATCCCCAGTGCAAGTCTCGTAGCGGTCTCATAGAGCTCCATACATTCACGAGAGCGCCATGATGAACTCGCACCGTAGCAGCCGCAGCCAGCAGCACAAGGACGACTGGCTCGAGCCATCCGTCGACGAAGAAGAGGACACCTCAAGCTGCGACCTCTGCATACTCGACGCCCACGAGCGCCGCTTGGAGCAGCAGTCCCAACAACAGCAACAACACCCAGGATCGTCACCACGAAAAAGACCCGAGTCCCGGGCCTCGAAGCGCATCCCGCAAGTAACGATCGCAGCCATGCAGGGGCGCCTTGAGCACGTGCGCCACTGGATCGAGCACGCCGCGTGCGACGTCGACACCGTGGACTTCATGGGCACCATGCCGCTGCACCGCGCGGCGCTCGAGGGACACGTGCACATCGTCGAGTACCTCATCACGCGCGGTGCCGCACTACAAACGCGCGTGCTGGACGTCAAGGACACAGTGCTGCACTTAGCGGCGGCGAGAGGCCACGCTCAGGTCGTCACCGCGCTGCTGAATGCTGGTGCACACATCGAAGCCCGGAACGCCGATAACTACACCCCGCTGCTGGCCGCGATCCGCTCGAACCAGCTAGCGACCGTGCAGAAACTGATCGCACGTGGTGCAAGTATCAGCACACCCTGGGCTATCGACGCCCACGACATCGGTACGGGGCTGCACCTGGCCGTGCAGTGCGGCCACCTGGCGCTCACCAAGTTCCTACTGGGCGTCGTGGCGCTGGACGTGAACCAGAGGACGCGGCGCCGTAAGGCTACGTTGCTACACTTTGCTGCTCTCCATGGCCACGTCGAGGTCGTGCAGTATCTCATCGAGCGCCACCACGCGGACGTACGCGCGCGTGACACTCGGGGGATGACGCCACTGCACTACGCATGCGACTACGAGTACCACCTCGCGATGCCCATCGAGCAGCATGGTCCCATCGAGATGTGCCACGTGGACATCGTCACGTGTTTGCTCAAGGCTGGCGCAAAGGTCAAGCCTCGTAGGTTGCGAGACCACGCGACGCCACTGCGTTGTGCTGCAATGCGCGGTCATTTCCAGATCGCGAAGACACTGCTGGATCACGGTGCACGCAGCAACAAGGCGACTCAGTGGCTGTTTGCGCTGCTCTGGGCCGCGCGCGATCCGCACAAACTCAAGTTGCTGATGTCGTCTGAGGGTAACGATCCTTCTACTAACCAGAGCACTCGCAAGAAAACCAGCTTGAGCAGCAGCACTGGTCCGACCAAGCGAGGCGCCTCGCGCGATAGTATGAGCAGCTGCGGCACGCTGCCAGATAGCCCCACAAACATGACGCTACTGTTGGAGAATGGTTCGTCATCGACTGGTGATGAGTATGCTGCTTCCATGACGAACAGATTGGGTGGTAGCCACTACTCGCCGCTCCATCGTGCGTGTCTGGACTCGGACTTGACGCCGCTGCTCGCAATTCTCGGCAAAATCCAGCAGCAGCAGCAGCAGCAACAGCAGCAGCAGCAGCAGCTCTTGAGCACCAGATCAAGACACTATGCTAAGGATGCCCAAGAGCACGGCGCGCTGGAAGCCCGACTACTCCCTGAGGGGCTCACTGCGCTGCACCTCGCGTGTCGAAACGGGTGGCTGCGCGGCGTCGCAGCGCTCATCAAGTGTGGCGCAGACCTCAACGCACGAACACATTCGAACGGCTCGACACCGTTGCATCTCGCGGCTGAACAGGGCCACTTGGTTGTGATCAAGCAGCTCGTCGCGCACGGAGCCAAGGTGAACGCGTGCGATCGCACGAATGCAGCGCCTCTGCTCGTCGCGCTACGTAATGGCCGGTCCAGTGCGATGAAGTACCTGCTCCGCCACGGTGCCAGCAGCAGAGCTTCGATCTCTGGGTGTGGCAGCAGCACGGGGGTCTCTCTGGGTGACTTTGTATTCGTTTCAGCACCGTCGGGTGAAGACGAATCCGAAGAGCTGAACAATGACGACGACGCGCTCATGCGGGTCTTCAATCCGAAGCGCACGACGGCGCTGCACCTGGCGGCGTTCTACGGTCGCGTCGACGTTGTCCGGCAGCTCGTGTGCGAAGGTGAGGACGTCGAGGCGCGCGATCAGGACGGTGCCACACCCATGTGGCTCGCCGCGCTCATGGGTCACCTGGACGTCGTCGAGTGTCTCGCCGAGCATGGCGCGAATTTGAATGCCGTGACGAAGAGCGGTGCGTCTGTAGCTCTCGGTGCGGCCGAATTCGGCCACCTAGAAGTGCTGGCGTTCCTCACGGCGCCCACACCGGCGATGAGCTTCGAGCGACTCTCGCTCACGCGCCTGTCGCTCCAGGACCACCACGAGATTAGTGAGCGCACATCGCTCACAAGTCTAACTACGTAGTGAAACTCAGAGATTAGCAAGGCTAGAAATGAAGGCTTGAGAGAAACGCGCATGGCTTTGCCTTGATTGGCTAACTCAGGAGACCTGCGTGTATTTAATAGACAGGATTTCGAGAAAACATGCACTGGTTGGTTGATTGAACTGAGGTTCGAAGGCTGAGCAGCGATAGAGAGAGACTGGTGGGCTTGTGAGACTGCGGACTACTTGATGCCCAGCAGCACCTTGCAGCTCTTGCAGTACCACTTGCCGGACGGCTGATCCGTGAGCCCGACGCACTCGAAGTGGAACCACTCGTACTTGCAGTCGTCGTTGTCGCAGCCGACCATCTGGCCGTACGACACGCGGCGGCAGTCGCAATAAATAGGCTCGTTCGGGTCAATCGGTAGGTCCTCGGCCACCATCGGCAGCGCCGCGGGCTGCAAAATAGGTACGTACATCACACAACAAGATAAGGACACAAAGTGTCAGTACGTGCGCTACATAATGAATGGCACACAGAGGGTACAAACCCACACAATTCGTACCACAGCAGGGACCTCCAGGGTCGCCTCGGTCGCCGAGCGCTTGCGTCCAGAGCCTGTGGTCGAGCCTGAGGCGCCCGCAGAACTGGAAGAAGCGCCGGAACTGCCACTCGCCGCTGCTGACGCAGCCGCACTCAGCTTACTGTTTTTGGTGGACAACGCGGCCACCGGCGTGGACGAAGACGAGGACGTCGTCGCAGCCGTCGCCGCCGCGACCGAGAGCGCGCCCTTGCTAGTCTTCTGTTTCTTGAGCGTTTTTTCTTCCTCGAATTCGCCGTTCTGCTTGAGCAGCGCCGCGTAGGCGTCCAGGTCCTGGTCCAAGCGTCTGATATGGTGGTCCACGATGTCGTACGACTGCGCGGCGATCGCGATCTTCTCGTCGAGCTTCTGCACCACGCGCTGATGCTTGGCTTGCAGCTTCTCGAGCGTCGCGTCAGCCTCAACGAGCTCGCGCAGCTCCTGCTCGTCCGGCTCGCCCTTGTCCGTGTCGGCGCAGCGTTCCACCACCTTCTTGCGCGCCGCGATGAGGTATTCCTTATGCGCACTCTTGAGCTCGTCGAGCAGCGGGTACGACGTCTGCAATCGTGGGCGAGTGGCCAAAGAGCATGGCACGAAGAAAAGTTAGGACAGCGCGCCTCATAGAGAACGAATGGGGGTGCGAAGACAGTCAGCAGTAGCACACACACCTTGTCTAGCTCGCGCATGAGGTCGAAGTTACGCTTGATCTCGGACGGCAGCATGTACATGCTCTCGAGGTAGTCCTCCAGGTACGTCCCCATGATGAACGCTCGATGTGTGTTGTGGCTATCGTGCTTTGCAAAATGACTCTAGAAAGGACCAATCGGTAGGATAATTAGCCTGTTATTAAAACCTACTTTAGTTTAGCAATCTTGAAAAACAATATCTGCTTTCAAAAAGATGTGAGGTATTCAAGATTATCGAGATATCATCTCGTGCAACAACCGAACCTTACACCTAGCTAGCTGTCCATCTCTAGCTCCATGGCTCGTGCACGCTGCGGGATTGCGCGCTGTAGTATGGCTCCACTCCATTCACGAAGAAGTAGTTCTCCACGTAGTCGCTTGCCGCTTCCAAAACGGTCTCTCACCCATTGCTTTTTTGCCCCTGCTACGTAATACCTCACAACACAAAGAATCGCCTTCATCTACAACTTGAACCTTTGTACTCTCCTCCCTTGTCAAGCCAGCCCCGAAGGCGCCGACTTCGCTCCATGAACTCGGTCGACAGCACCGAGAGCATCTACACGACCATACCCGAACTCATTGTTGGGAAAGCTAGCGCCCTCGATGGCCCCACAGCTTCCTCTCGTTAGCACGAGCGACGCTTCATCAGATGATCTAGACAGCGCGTCTCTTACTTCGTCAAAGGTCAGGCTTGAGTTGCCACTCAGCATGAGTGCAATGACTCCCGAGACATGTGGAGTGGCCATACTCGTGCCACTGATCGTGCGGAAATCGTTGTCGCTGGCGTTCCAGCTGGAGCGAACTCGTGATCCCGGAGCTGAGATGTCGGGCTTCATGCGGCCATCGAGCGTCGGTCCTCTGCTGCTGTAGTTCGCGAGCTTGTCGGAGCTGTCGATTGCACCGACACTGAGGACCATGTCGTAGCATCCTGGGGCTCGCGAGGACGCGCACTCGGGGCCAGTGTTCCCGTTCGCAGCGATCGGGATGATCCCAGCGGCGCGCCATATCGCCACCAGTGCGGCGTAGCCGGTGTTGAGAGCGGAGCCACTCCAGCTATTGTTGATCAGGTTTGGGGCCTTGGAGCAGTTGCGGTTGGCGCCATTCGTGTCTGCGGGGCACATCATGAACTGCGCGCAGCTGATCAGCAATGACTCGGGGCAAACGCCCAAAGGGCAGCCCTTGCACGCGATCCACTTGGCTCCCGGTGCGACTCCGATGCCACCAGCTCCTAGGATCGTACCGGTTACGTGCGTACCGTGACCGAAGTCGTCGAATGGAGTCGCAGTTTTGTTCTCTGGGTCGAACCACGCGTAGTCGCCACGAAAGCTATCTCTCAGAGCGCTGTGCGTGTAGCGGACGCCAGTATCGATCACGCCCACCACGACACCTTCGCCAGTGAGATTTCGCTCCTTCCAGACGGCTGGAGACTGAATCTTAGCGACGCCCCACTCGATGCCAGTCGACGGGTTTGACTCCTTTGTGGTGTTCGTATTCGCTCCAGCCTCGAATAGTGCCGGCAATTCGAAGATCTCTTCTTCGCGCACTTCCAGGACGTTGGCGATGGTGCTTAGCCTTTCCACGAGCGCGACCGTTGCGTCCTTGAAGTACACCTGGTTGTTGATCCAAAAGCGCCTTGTGCGCGAGTAGAGCGAGACGGCACTACTCGAATTTGATTTGACTGCTTCGTACGCAAGCATGGCGTTCAGCGGTGCTTGGGTCTTCCTCGCATGCGCTGTGAGGCCGTCGACGAGGCTGGCGATCTTGTCACCTCGAGTGGCGAACTCGGTCGCCTCGACACTCTCGAAGATAGCTTCTGATGGTTCTCTCAGCGTCACGAAGAGATTTACGACGCCCTGTCGTCTCAGCGTGCGATGTACACTCGGGTGGACGCGAGGGAGCGCAACAGTCGTACAAACCACGGCGAGGAGCACCGCTGCCACGACAAGGAGCGCCTGGAGTTTGACAGCCCTCATGTCTTGAGTGTTTTGGCGGAGTTGGTGGCGGGCGGCTGCTCCGTGGAGGTCGCACCGTTGATAAGACGAATTCAAGAATGGTTATTTTCTCATTCATTCTGCGCGTCTGTATGGGAGCGGGCGGTAGGTGAACCAGGGCACAACATACGAGAAAGAATGGAGGTCGGTCGGCCACACCTTCGGACAACCGTAGCACTTTGAGTGCCAGTATCTTTTCTCAGTGAGGGAATATCATAGCGAGTGAGCGAGTGGCAGACTGTCGTTCAGACGTCGAGTCTGTATCAGCTAGCGTTGGCTCCAAGATATCGCTCACTTTTCGACCAAAATGCTAACAAAAGAGTTAGTCATTTCTCTGAATAGACCGTTCCGAGTCAGATCCTGCGACGTAGAGTGATGATCTCCTCTTTATAAAGCGCTCGCTCTTCGCTCTTTGTATTGCGAGAACAACGCATCTTCTCGCACGCTTCATTCCAGAAACAACACTCCCCCAGCACCAAACACTCAGCAGAGGCCTCGATTGCTCCTATCACCGCTGCGCTCAGCGCCGCGGAACCAGGTAGCTGCGTCGCAATTCGTGCCGATTTGACCACAACGTCCGGCAGAGCTGCCCTCACGACACGCATCTCAGAGAGTGAAGAGGCCATGGACCTACTGATCAACGCCCCCGCTTGTGCATCAGCAGAGTCCACGGCATCAGGTCCAGCCGAAGAGCAGTCGAGTAGAAAGAAACGGAAAGGTACGAGCGACATTGTGAGATCTACTGTTCTGCTATCGAAGCTTCATTCAGAGTAGCCGAAATGGACGGTGAACCGGTGTGCAGCCATGCACGAGGTGTCGCAGTCGACACTGCGGGGCAGCTACGAACAAGCGATCCAGATGGAGACACCTGGGACCCCCGATGACGTTCCAGACCCAGAGTCTGGTCCAGATCCTGTTTCGGACCCAGAGCTCAGTTCTCATCCTGTCTCACACTCAGCGACTGACCCAGTCGACTTCTTTAACTACACCGACTCTTCGCCGACACACCAAGAAGAGATCAATGACGAGTGCGAAGCTGAGATGTCAGACCCAGTTCCCCACAACTCTGAATCTCTATCTGGGAGTGCTTGCAGCGAACCGGTCGAGCCAGATCCGCGAACGGACTGTGCACGTGTCACTGTCACTGCCCTCGTTCCGGCGATCTTCTTTCCGACGAGCATCTCCAAAGCCCAGAACTAGTCGATTCCTTCGTGGAGCTGCTCGATTTTCCTGGCAGAATTTGTGAAAACTGCCCAAGTCCTCGTGTGAGGTGCGGCAACAACAAGTGCAAGCGTAAACACGCCGGTAGATCGTCCGTAGAGGCTCTCATCCAGTACTTCAGCACAACAACTGACACGCTAGATGTGTGCATGTACACGATTACCAGCAGAGAGGTTTGTTTCCAACTTTGTCGTGCTTTTATGGCGTTCTGTCTTATTGGTTTTGGCTCACATGTGCCATTTTTTGTGGTAGCGTTCGTCTCGATCGCGAGTTAAGCAGTACCGAGGGTGACGACAATAGCGCCAGCAACTATGCGAGGGAGCCAGCTCCACCACCAGCGCAATCCTCTTGGAGCGTTCGTCCTGGTAGCGGGACATCACTTGTCTTCTTCTGTGCGCCATGAACGAGCCCTCCCCTGCTGTCCTGGAAAGGGCACAATCCCGTCCCTGCCGTCGTTCGTATTGCGCTCCAGCTGCAAGAGAATCAAGCGGCACTTGGCGAACAACGAGACGTTACCGATGCTGACCTTGCCGAGCGGGAGGAAGAACACGAGGAAGCAGAGCACGAGTATGAAGGAGCGGGTGAGCCTGATGTCGTGGCGAATGTGGAGGTGCATCCGCCACAAATGGAATCCTACCAGAGAACCATCAGCTTTCCACTCCGATCGCTGTGTTGGGCCGTTGCACACGGCCAAGGCTGTGAGGACGAATACTGTCTTCGCCCGCACGACAGTGAGGAGAAGAAGCCGCTGGACGACCTGCTCGAGACAATAGGACGCGCTAGACATACGCTGGACATTGCATGCACTTGGTGATTCACGATCGTGTACGTACTGGCATGATCCGCTTTCTGGTGGTGTGTGCGAGCTTCATGCTAATCCCGTGACGGTGTTTGCATGTTACTAGCTTGCTGACTTAGTCGAGGATCTTCAGGTGTGCCTTGGTACCGGGCTTCGACAGTGAGAAGTCGGCGTGGCCCTTCGGCAACAAGATCCCAGAGCTGCGTCGCGCGGGAGTTGATGTGCGGGTTTCTCCTCGGATGATGCACAAGAAGTTCTTCATCGTAGACGGCGAAACGATGGTCACGGGTGCGTATATGATCTTGTGTTGGATCTACTCCGTGTGGAGTCTTGTTTGTAATTGTGTGTTTGCTGTCTTACGCAGGGTCGCTCAACTGGAGTGGTGAAGGGTGCTCAGGAAATGAGGAAGAGGTTTACGTGTTCGAAGGCGCCGAGACTCGGTTCGTGCGCGACGGCCGACGACGATTTGAGGGGGCTTGGCGAGAGTCCGGCACCATGCCAGAGCTGATCCCGGGTCAGTCTGTGATCAATTGGTGTACGATCTCGCAAGCCTGCCCTGCCTCGATTCGCGCGAGTGCTGCTACTGCTTCAGTCGTGCAGGCTGATCCCCATTCGCGCGCTGTTGCAGCAGCCCATGCACACGCTATTGCCGACTCGCATACAGTTGCAGCAGCTCACATGCAGGCTGTTGCCCACACACAAGGATGAACAACGGACGTACCTTCATCAAGACCTTCAAGATCAGAAGTCGGCGCCAGACATCAGATTCGCGAACGGGTACCCGAGGATGCCGTTTTTCATGAGCTGGTAGAAGAACCGCTGCGTTTTGTCCGCCACCTCCTTGAACAATAGGGACTGGCTCGGAAGGCAAAAGTCAAAAATAGTCCGTAAATCAAGATAAATTTGTGAATCCTTTTGATCGATAGAAAAACACCGACATCTGTTCTTGACCAGACAGACCCATCGAGCACTAGAAAAAGCAATCGAAAGCGAAGATGCCGCGCGAGATCATCACGCTGCAGGTGGGGCAGTGCGGCAACCAGGTAGGCGCCGAGTTCTGGAAGCAGCTCTGCGCGGAGCACGGCATCTCCGCGGATGGCATCGTGCACGACTACGCGACACAGGGCCACGACCGCAAGGACGTGTTCTTCTACCAGGCGGACGATGAGCACTACATCCCGCGCGCGCTGCTCATGGACTTGGAGCCGCGCGTGATCAACTCGATCCTGAACTCGGGCTACCGCAATCTGTACAACCCGGAGAACTTCTTCACGTCAAAAGACGGCGGTGGCGCCGGCAACAACTGGGCGTCGGGTTACCACCAGGGCGAGCAGCACCACGATCTGCTCATGGAAATGATCGACCGCGAGGCCGACGGCTCCGACAGCCTTGAGGGCTTCGTACTCTGTCACTCGATCGCAGGCGGCACGGGTTCTGGCATGGGCTCGTACCTGTTGGAGAACCTGAACGACCATTTCCCCAAGAAGCTCATCCAGACCTATTCAGTCTTCCCCAACCAGACGGACCTGCAGAGTGACGTCGTCGTGCAGCCATACAACTCGATCCTGACGCTCAAGCGCCTTGTGCTCAACGCGGACTGCGTCGTCGTGCTCGACAACACGGCGCTCAACCGTATTGCAATGGACCGTCTACGCATTGAGAACCCGACGGTCGCGCAGCTCAACTCGCTCGTGTCGACCGTCATGGCGGCGTCCACCACGACGCTGCGGTACCCGGGGTACATGAACAACGACTTGATCGGTCTCGTGGCGTCACTGATCCCCACGCCGCGCTGCCACTTCCTCATGACAGGCTACACACCACTGACGATCGACGCGCAGGTCTCGGCCGTGCGCAAAACGACGGTGCTCGACGTCATGCGCCGCCTGCTGCAGCCCAAGAACATTATGGTATCCACGTCCACGAAGAAAGGCTGCTACATCTCAATCCTCAACATCATCCAGGGCGACGTGGACCCGTCACAGGTGCACAAGTCGCTCCAGCGCATTCGCGAACGCAAGCTCGCGCGCTTCATCCCGTGGGGACCGGCGTCCATCCAAGTGGCGCTCTCGCGCAAGTCGCCCTACGTCGAGACGGCGCACAAGGTCAACGGCCTCATGCTCGCCAACCACACGAGCATCGGCAGCGTACGTATTCTGTGTTTTGTATTGCGTCTATATTGGTATTGTAAATGACTGGTTTCGAGCGTCTCTAACTACTGGTGGGGGATAATGTTGTTGTCGTGCTTCCTACTATAGCTCTTTCAGCGCTCGCTGGTGCAGTACGACCGCCTGAAGAAGCACAACGCGTTCATCGACAACTACAAGAAGCAGCCGATGTTTGCGGACTCGCTCGATGAGTTCGACAGCGCGCGCGAGGTCGTGCAGAGTATGGTGGAGGAGTACAAGGCGAGCGAGCGCGCGGACTACGCCACGTGGGGCCAGCAGCAGCAGCCGGTCGCTGGTGCAGGCGGCGGCGATGGCGACGTGCGCATGTGAGTCTTGCGTCTAACAATGAGTCAGTCAGGTGATAAGGAGCGTAATCCGCAGCGAAAAAGAAATAACAAGACACCGTCTATTTAATACGCTCAATTGAGAGAAACATGTACGGACGGTTACGTGAGCACGCGCTCGCGGCGCATGACGCTCTCGTCGAACTTGACGAGGAAGACCGTCTTATCGCGCTGACCGTTGCCTACTTCCACCGCATGGGCCGAGACCTGCGCGGGGAAGCCGCTGCTCGTGAGTACGCCCCGGATGATGCCGGCGATGTAAGCCGCACAGTCGAGCTGGCCGAGGTCGGGCGGCACGGAGATGAACTTGTTCGTGAGCGGCTCGAGTTCGTGGATCATGTACTCGTCCTCGTTCTCCGTGCTGCGCTCCAGTGCGTCCGCGGCCTTGCCGAAGAGCGCCTTCCAGCACGTTGAGACGATGAACTGCAGCATGTTGATGAGACGCGTCTCGCGCCGTCCGGACTTCTCGCGGTAACACAGCAGCTCCACCACGCGCACGCCCACGCCAAAGCCTGCGTCGTCCAGTCTGTCAGTATGCATACGTACAAGACTCACAGGTAAGTCCATTGGTCGTGTACACATAGCCGTCTATATAAACGTGCTCGCTGACCTGCTCTCGAGGTCCGAGATGTTCTGCACGCGGCCTTGGAAGTACTGCACCATCTCGGAGAAGAGGAACGAAAACGCGCTCAAGCTTACCTGTTCATTCAAACAGCCGCCACTGCAATCAGTACATTGTGCTACACATAGACAGCTACACCGCACAAAGTAGCACACGCACCTCGTTCTTGCCGCGGCTGAGCGGGCGGTCGAGGATGTGCAGCTTGGTGGCCGAGAGCCCCGTGCTCCGTCGCGGCTCCATCTTCGGCTGTTGCCTTGGCTTGAAATGGGAGAAGTTCGCTGTCAAGACTCGATCTTGACTGTACCACTTGAACTGGTTCAGTTCTCAAATCCAGTTCCGCCATGACGCATATTTGGTACACTTGTGGTACAGTCACACGCTGACTTCCTTGCTTCCCTTTTGTTTGTGGAGCTCTTCACTTTGAAACTCACTCTTGAAGCAGAATCAGCACGAGCCCCGCCCCCTTCCTCGCGTCATCGTCAACTCTCTCTCTCCCTGTGTGTACGTACGCAAGCTCGAATACCATGGCGGACGCGCTGTTGCACTCGAGCGCCGTTTACTTCTACGCGTACGACCCACAGACGCGCGCCTACGCGCAGCAGACCGAGTCCGTCGTCGGCTGCGCGCTGCTCTCGTCCTCCGGCAATGATGACGACAGTGGCAACGACTATGACAACGCGCCGTTCAAGTTGCTGTTCTACAACTCCCAGAAGCAGCCACTACTGCAACTTGTGGTCACGGCCACGAGCCCGAAATGCACGCCACAGCAGGATAACTACGTTAACTTTTTGGATGACGCGACGCAAAAATTCTACTCAATGAGATTCAAGGACACCGCGGGCGTCACGGCGTTCCTCTCAGCCGTCGCACTCGTCAAGGCGCAGCTCACGGCGACGACCAGCTCTTCGTCTTCGACTGTGGTGCTCGTTGATGAGCTCGCGATCGGAAAGGGATACGGACTCGCGCCTGGTGATGTTGCTGGTGTTGCGCTAAGTGTGTGGCAGGGCCAGGGCACGTCGAGTGAGTTCTTCACCGAGAACCCGCTCGATATCGCCAAACACCAAGCTGCAGAAGTGATTGAGCGCGACGGAGATGTCCGACGCGTGCGACTTGTGGAAAAGAGCAGCGATGGCGATGATAATGATCCGTTGGGGAAAGCGTTGGCGACTGAAGCGCTGGTTGGGATGCAGAAGAACGCCAAGCGACTCGTGACTGTTGTCGTACCGCAGACGCAGCAGTGGTTCATTGCGTCCATCGAGCTCGTCAAGGTGAAGAAAGGAACGCGGTCAAGCGCAACGGCCACAACGAGTGCACCAGCACAACCAGCAACAGCAGCGCAAGATGTGAATCAGCAATACCAGCAGCAGATTGATGACGCTAATGGATCCGTCAACGACGAGCTGGTCCAGCGTATGGCAAATCTCTCGCGCGCAGGTAGCAAGGGATCTGGGCTGATCGCAAGTCTGAGCTCGCGATCTGTGCAAAACGGCCAGTCTCCTGACATCAACGGTTCGAGGAAGACCTCATTTGCCGAGCTGCAAGCTGCGATGGCGCAGAAATTCGTCCCACTGCCCGGTATGCAGAGCTCAGACGAAAAAAGATCTGCCTCAACCTCGGCTGGACAGGACAATGGCAGTACTCAACAACACCGAACATCTCACCACGAGTCGCTCGCTGCCAAGGTGATTGCCCCACTGAAAGACACCTCACGTCCATCGAGCTTCGATCTGAGCGCTTCTGGCACGACTTCCGTGTCTTCTGAGATGGAACGACTGATGCAAGAGCAGTCGGATCTGGCGCAACTGCGAAAGCAGCTGGAAGAGAGCAAGCGAAAGCTGCAAGAGGATGACGACGATGCCAAGCCAAGTGCTCCGGATACAGCTGGTGTGAGGAGCTCATTTGGTGGTGCTGATCAGTCAAGAACCGCGAGTGGATTGGGTGGATTCAGCGCACCGTTGAGCTCATTGAGCTCACTAACAACATCGAGTTTCACGCCGTCGATGTCGTCATTCAGTACATCGACGCCAAATTTGTATGGACAACCGAGTGCGAGTCAGTGGACGCCAAGCTCAAGCAGCCTGGACATCGTGCCATCCTACCAGCCACCGGTATCTTTCCTATCAGCCTCGAACTCGGTGGTGGGATCATCTTCATATCAGCTGCCTCCAGCGAGTTCGTTCAACCCTTCGCTGCCATCGTCATCGTCGTCGTACACGTCTCGATCTCTCGTCACAACGCCAGCGTTCTCGAGCCAACCACCTCCAGGTACGTCTAGGGACGTCGAGAGTGGCATCCTGCGACTGCAGCGCTCGTCGACGTCGATCGAGTCGGCCTTGCAGGACATCCAGGCGAAGGTCGACCGCCTTCTGAACAGCCAGAATTCACTCAAGTCGAGCAAATACACGTCAGGAGTGTCGTCGCTGTCATTCAGCTCCTCAGGTCTATCCAGCTCATCGGGACCGTCTCCATCATCCACATCGTCGTCGTCCTCTTCGATATTACTCAAGAATCTGGAGAAGGCGCTCACGCAGCGTGACCAGGTTCAGGAGCTCAATGGACGTCTCCAGGAGGCCCAGAACCAGATGGAGTCAACCATCGAAGACCTTCAGAACCAGCACGAGTCGCTGCAGATGGAGAACCGGAACCTGCTCGACAAATTACAGAGCGGGAACCATCTTCAACAGGAGAAATTCCGCCTTGAGCTGCGCAACGTGCAGCAGCAACTTGGCCACACGCAGGAGCAGATGCTCGTGTACCAGGAAGAGAACTTCCGCCTGCGCAACGAGCTCGCGGCAAAGGACGATCAACTCTTGAAGGAAAAGGCGCAGTTACAGGACGACGCGCGCAAGCAACTGGAGTCGCTGCAGCGACAACTGGAGGCCCAGGTTCGTCAGGACTCGAAGGACTCGATCGAGAAGGTGCTGAAGGAAAGATCGTTTTTCGAGGCTCAGGTGAAGGAGCTCGCAACTCAGAAGCAGGAGTGGGAGCAGGAACGCGACGCCATGACAAACCAACTGCGCCTCGCACAGAGCCAGATCCAGGACGAACGATCGCGATCGCAGTCTGCGCAGGACACGCGTGCTCATGAGCTTCAGGTGCAGTTGCAGCAGATGGAGAGTGAGACGAGAGGACTAAGTCAACAAGTTGAAAGTCTCCGCGCTGACAACCGGGAGCTCGAAGAGCTGCTCGCTGCGAAGGAGCACGAAGTCGAGACGCTGCAGGAGACCAAGTCGTCGCAGGAGTATGCGGCACTCAGTGAATTACTCAAGGAGTTCATGAACGACATCTACTTCCACTTCCAGGACGCCTTCGACGAAGACACGGAGTTCACGGGCAAGGAGATCGTGATGGCAATCCGCAAGATCCTCAAGCAAAACACAATGGACATCCTCACGAAGCTCGAGGAGTTCTGGCAGCTGCAGGCGCAGAACAAGAGCAGGTAACGAGAGTACACGCGAGCGAAACAAACACAGAGTTGAGAAGGAAAGAAGACGTGTGAAGTACGAACGAGACGTACAGTGAGATCGAATCGCTGTGAAAGAGATCCGAGCAAGCGACTATATTGAAGAGGAAAAAATATGGTGCAAGCGAATACAAACAACCCCAGGTGGTAAATGAACGGTGCTGCCGCTGGTTGGAAGGCTGGTATGCTCTCTATATGAAGTTCGAGCATCTGGCTTTGTGACTGAACCATGATCAATCAATCCAGCGACACACAAGTGGAGGCGGAGATCAGGTCAGGTCAAGACTGCGAGCTGTGTGTGATGTCAGTAAGCCAGTGAAGACACAGATCTCTATTTCAGTGAGCCTGCCTGGCGCATCACAACGACTGGTGGGTATTATTAATCTCGAGTTCACGCGAGCGTTTTCTCTGGGCCGTGAAGCTTGTCTGTGTTCAGCACCGTGTACTAACTATAACTACACTTGTCAGTACAGCAGCACCAACATCCTGGTGCGAAGTGCAGGCATGCCTTGTCGAAGTGCGCTGGTGGTACCAGTTGAGAGCGGCGTCCTGAGCTGAGTTTCTGAGCGTCTTCAACGACCACCAAATCGCTCGCTACTTCCAGGGGGATTGGAGATGATGGAAGTGCTCGTTCTCGTTGCGAAGGACAGCGCAAGCCTGCAAATGGATGCTGTCCTACGAGCGCTGCAAGGTATGGGATGGTACCCTCTTCACATTCCTGAAGCACATCGTACTTGATGATCAGACTTTTCGCTTTTTTCCATCAACAGCGTCAACCGATCAAGTCGAAATCCTAGACCGCGTGCCAGAGGTACGCTGTAGTGAATAGCGTAGGACCACGCGAAGTGCGATTCTCATCTATCTCCGTCCTTTACTTGCTCAACGCACGCAGAGCCACCAGCAGCTTCTCCCCAACCAGTTGGTACGCTCTTTTCCGAACGCTCGGTCAGTTATGGAGAAATACTGCTTACTGACTGTGTTGCTTTGATTCGTGAACACCAGGTCATCTCGCGGAAGGTCATGAGTGCAGCGAGTCTTGCATCCGTTCTCCACGAAAATGCGACAGTCTCGACAGAGCCTGAAGTGTCATCCAGTAACAACAGCAGGAGTACATTAGGTGTATCTGCACAATCGTCATCACCATCCGCGAGGAGCTCCGATGTGGATCCTGGAGTCTTGCTACTGAAGAAAATCGCCAAAGTGAGTTTGGTAGTCAGTCTGCTATGCCAACACTGTTAGAATCTTCCAGTTGGGTGGCAATCGATCCATTAACTCGGTGGTTTTGTTATTGGTCGGATCATATATTGTGCAGCGAGACAAGAAGATCAAGCTGATGGCGGTCGAGATGGACACTTTGCGGCAGAATCTGCATGTGGCCGTGCAGCGCGTGAAGAACCTCGAGGTCGAGCAGGAACAGTTCTTCGAGGACGTCCAGGAGATGAAGATCCAATTCGACAAGTAAGCCTTACATTTAGGACATGTATGACATTCTAGCATCTTATCTGACAATTTTGAATGATGCCTTAAGACTCTCGCAGCATCACCAGAAGATCCTGTGGGAGTACCTCCCGTCGCGCGACGCTGACATGGCGGCGATTCCGCTGCTTTCCAGGCAGATCCAGGAATCCCCCACGTGTATCAGCAAGTATCCGCTGCAAGACGTACTCGGGTACGGCCAGTACGCGACGGTGTACGCGTCATCGATCCCAGAGGAGCCTGAGCCGCTGGCGATCAAGGTAATCGACAAGGACAAGCTCATCGACCTGGTGGCGCTCCTGCGCATCAACTCGGAGATCTCGTCGCTTCGAGACCCGAACATCGTGCACCCGGGCATCCTCGCGGTCAAGGACGTGATCCACACGAGCAAGTTTATTTATCTGGTCACGGAGCGCGGCGGCAAGGACTTGTTCGACCACTTTGGTGTGCGTCAGGACGGACTGGATGAGGGTGTGATCAAGCCACTGATGCACAGGATCGCACAGGCTGTGCAGATCCTGCACAGACACAACTATTGCCATCGAGACCTCAAGCCGTGAGTCTTGGTCTGACTTGCCATACAATATGCAACCTTGTGATTTCTTTGTGTGGACTGACAATATTTGTTGTGTGGATCATCTATAGTGAGAACATCCTGTACAACCCCGGTGGCGCGCCGGAGAAACTCGTGAAGCTCATCGACTTTGGGCTCTGCACGCGGGCCGTGACGTCGCAGGACCACATGTTGCGCGATTTTTGCGGCTCACCTGGGTTCTTCGCACCCGAGATCCTGCTGAGCGAGTGCTACGACGGCATGAAGGCCGACGTCTGGAGCCTCGGCTGCATCCTGCTCGAGGTTTGTCTTTTGACTCATGCCGTGACTGACGGCTGGTGTCTTTGCACTACAGTACAACGCAACCAGCTCACATCTTCATTTTGTGAATGAACTGAAGCTAGTGATTGGGAACACGATGTTCGTCACGCTCTGGATGAACATGTACGAGCTCGATGTGCTCAAGGACCGCACCAGCTTCAGCGAGTTCGTCAAGCAGGTACGACGTCGTAATGTCAGGCACCACTTGTTGTCTCATGTGAAGAGCTGTTGGCTAACCCAGTGCCTATTGACAGGGATTGGCTCAAGTTCGTGAGCATTGCCAAAGTCCCAAGTGGACCCACTCTTCAAAACTGCGGCACTTACTCTTCGGGATGCTGTGTGAGAAGCCCACGGAGCGGCTCTCGATCCACCAGATGCTCGACCACCCGTGGTTTCACGGTAGCAGCGCTACTAGCACTACGTATGCTAGTGATAATGTGGCAACATCACCGAGAGGCTCGGTTCTCGTGCATCAAGCGAGCCAACTGGATGAGAGCCCAGCTTCATCAATACCACCAACAGCAGCAGGTGTAGCCCCACTGAGCAGCAGGTTGCCGACCAAAGTCAAGTCCCACTCGACGTCATCCGCGTCGACGCTGTCACCTTTCATCATGGGCGGCGGTAGTAGTGCGTCATCGAGCATCTCTACAAGGATAAGTCCAGTGGCTTCACGACCGCTCTCTGCTGAGATGGATGCCCACTCAGCACCATCGTTTTCGCAGTCGTCCCCACGCGTAGCAAGGGCGCCGGTGGTGACTGTGAAGGTGAGTCTGCCGAGCCTGTCGCCCGAGAAACCGTCGGGTAATCGCTCGCCAGAGAAAGTGGTGGTCGCTGCCAAGCGCTCGTCGTCATCGCACCACCACCACACGTCAGCCGAGTGATCAGGAAATCAAGATCCAAGAGCCACAGAGCTGCTCATAAAAAAAACACCTTTTTGTATCTATTTGCACTGCGCATGAGGTGCGCATTCGTTATTACCTCTCTCCATCATAGGCTCATAGCGTAAATGCTCTCTGCTGGGTTGGCTCTCTGCTGCCTACGTATCAAAGAAGGCTCGGCACGGCCGCCAGGAGCGCCTGCGCCTCGCTGAAGAGCTCCGTGAGCGGTGTCACTTCTTCGCGATGGCTGGCGATGAAGCCCTCGACGTCCTGTGCGGCCTCCTTCAGGCGCATCTGGCAGTCCGGGAGCATCGTCTCGGTCTCCACGAGCACCTCCTCCTGCTTCTTGATGTCGTACTCGTCCTTGTCGTCCGCGCGCATCTTGTCGATCTTGAGCACTTGGGCCGCGTGCTCCTTCACGTAGTACTCCAGGTCCTTCTTCACTCTAAGATACGTACAGATAGAAAGCGCTTAGTGCAACACACGCACACACACACACACACACACACACCACGCACACATAAAACACGTCGCGCGCACCTGCGCAGCGTGCCCACTTTGATGCGGAACTGTCGCTCGGTCATGGCGTTCGTTTCTTGCTCGTACTGCTGTTGTTTCGTTTTGAAGTGCTCGAAAAGTCCAACGGAAAATCTGGGACCGAAAGGAGCAGCATAGGCGTTTTATCCTTTATTTACTCTGTAACTTCTTAGAAAAAAGTTATGCACTGATACCACGCAAAGTGATTGCTGTACCTTTTCGAAATTTTTGATGGTCTAGGTTATCGCTTCCACTCAATAATATACGACATTTCTCAAGGTAAGTTGTAGAGCTAGACAGAGTACTCGAAGTACTCCAGTCATGCCGAGTGGTCTGAGCATCCGAAGCCCTTGGTCCAAGCTCGCGCAAATCGCCTTGTCCGCTTTCCGCAGCATCTCGCCACAGAGACGCTCGCTCAGAGCCCCGCAGTGGTCGATGAGGCGGCTAACCGCTCCGAGCGCGTTCACCCGACCGTAACCGTACTGGCTATTCGAAAAAGCGGTGCCTGCGGTGGCTCCGCAGGTCGTGGTGATCGGTACGAGCGCTGCTCTCTCCGTTGAGTTAGTCAGTGCATCTTTAATTTGGTCGAAGGTCAGACCCGGACGAGCGCTGAGCACGAATCGTGCGGACAGATGGACAATGCTGCAATGATCTGAAACTCGTGGTCAGACTTGCCGTGAGAACCACCGTCCATTTAGCTGCCGTGGAGACTCTCTCTTTTTAGTATTGGTGTTTGACGCTTGCAGCCCAGGCTGCCTTCAAGGCCACGAATCCTTTGAGCTCGACTGAGTACAGTCGTGAAGGAGCGTCGAAACAAAATTCAAAAGCCCAGCGAGACCACTAAGCAAACATATAGGGCGACACTGAGCACTGGCGTCCGCATTAAGGAGACATCGCTACAAATCCTGAGAGTTCATGGACTTGTTTCGAGTCCGAACTAAAGACCCGAGGAGACACGCTCGTCCACTCGGATCGGTCATTTAGTCGGTTAACCGCGCTGTGTGTGTTTGCAACCAGAGCGTGTGAGCCTTCTGTCGCTGAACGACCGCGGGTTCCTGGATGTTTTCTAACACAGGATCGACACACGTGTTAGAATTTGAGTTACTTTATCGAAGTACAACAGCGTTCGAATGACCAACGCCGACTTGCAGAAGCCATGATAAGCTACCAAAAAAACGTTGTACATTGCCTGTACTCCCGTGTCGTCGGCTCTCATCTCTCCTTTGCGGCTTCCATCGGCTTGTCTAAGGCGCACTCGCTGGCTCGCTGGCAACAGCAGTCTTCTTTAGTGGTACCGCTTGCTGCTGCACAAACTCGTGCAATTTGTCAACGACAGATGAGATGTCTACGCGTCGTGCCGGATCGGCGGCACACATCATCTCGATCAGCATCCACTGCGAGTCGCTCATGCACTCCGATTGTAGCGGGAGGACCCCTTTCAGCACCAAAAATCGGACTCCGGCGTCATCTTTCTCTTGCCATGGCATCTTGCCAGTCATTGCTTCCAGGATGCACATGGCGAACGCGTAAATGTCCGACGCCAGAGTCAGGCGATCGCCTCGAAGGCACTCGGGTGACTTCCACTGCACCGCTCTCTGTTTCTCCGAGCCGATCGCCACCTCTGCGCTATTGAGAATGCAGCTCAAGCCAAAGTCCGTGAGCTTCGCCTCGCCGTTCGAGCCGATCAAGATGTTGTCGTACTTGAGATCGTTGTGCAGGATGTTGAGCTTGTGCATATATTGCAGACCCAACGCTGCCTGATGCAGTAGCTGCCAGCTTCTGTCAGCGGCGTTCTTCTCATTGCACTTGAGGTAATCGGTCAGCTTCCCGTTCCCAGCGAACTCGCAGACAAAGAAGCGCTTGCCGATATGGCAAGCACCCAGGAGCTTGACCACATTCGGGTGGCTCAACGGAAACCACACTCGCAGCTCGTGGAAGAAGAGCTCGTGGCTATACGCGTCCTGGTCAGCCTCATAGCCCATAAACTTGATGACTGCGGGGGTGCCCAGCCACGTCGCCTTGTAGACTTCTCCGAACGAACCGGAGCCGACTAATTTTCCTTTGTTGTAGTTGACTTCATGCAGGTAGATGAGCCAGGATGGATGAAGTGCACTGCCCGTGCTCGGATTTGCTGCTGCAGCGTCGATCGCAGCGAAGTCGAGCTCCTTGAAGCGCTGGTTGAGTCGCTCGTTCTCGAACCGCACGATCTTCACCGCTTTGGCTTTGGCTTCTGTAGCTACTGCTGCTGACTGTGGCGTCCCTGAAGTGTCCTCTGCGGGCCAATTCTCCGCCTGCTCCTCCCACGAATGAATCGGGTCGACCATTTTCGGCGCAAGCAGGTCGAGCAACTCATCCAGACGTCGGTGGAAGACGCTGCTCCTCAGTGTCACTTTCTGGCTCTTGGCGCGTAGCAGCACCGAGCTCCCGCGGAAGGCATTCCCCAAGAATCGGTGAAGACTCTGCATCACGCCACACAAATTTCCAATAATGGGGCTGGTAGCTGGCAGGAGATCTAGTTTCCGCACGAGGTTGTAGACGCCACGAATCCGCTTCACGATGTGCTGCACTGCGTCTTGGGACTCGCGACAAAGTTCGCATTTGTCTTCCAGATTCTCCAGGAAATCTTTGATTGTAAAATCCAGCTCTGGGATCACAGTCTTCTCGGGATCGACCCACGCTTCTGCAGCCGTGAGCTTCTCGTCTTTGAACTTCCCATGAGCCTTCTCTTCCTCGTCCGCAATGCGTTTCAGACACTGCTCGACGCTTGTAATCGACAGTCGCTTTGACGGATTCGGCAGCCACATCCGCTCGACCAGCTGATGCTGAGCATTCGTCATTCCTTCAGGAAGCTGCGGACGAAAGCCTTGAAGTATATCGGAAGCAACAAGATACACACTTGTAGTCTCCCAGGGGATGTTGCCGGAGAGAGCTTCGTAGATGCACATTGCAAGCGAGTAGATGCTGGATGCCGCAGATGGCGCGGCACCTTGGACAACTTCGGGCGCGTGCCAGCGCAACTGCTCCAATCTCGAGTCTTCTTTTGATGCGGCACACGCAGTAACCACATTGATCTTCGCAGTGCCGTCGGTTCCGACCCAGATGTGCGCACACGTAAGGGTTCTGACAAAAACCTCACGTTCGATGAGATACTTGAACCCGAGCGCCACTTCGTACAGTTTTTGCCAACGCACATACTTGTTTTCTTCACGCGCCAGGTACTCGCGAAGGTTTGTGTGCGAGACGTTCTCATAAAGTGCTGCAAACGGTTGATGGAGGTGCCATGCGCCGAAGACTCTAACCACGTTGGGGTGCTGCAGTGGTAGGCACCGCTCGACGATTTCGATGAACTGGGCGTGCGGCATCGAATGCTGGCTGAAGGTGATAGCCGAGCTTAACCACGTCCCGGTACCCACATATCCAGCCGCCGTCGGCGCGTCACAGCTGATCCAGCTGAGGTCACTCTCATACGATGGGATAAACCAGCTTGGCACTGGTGGCGAGTCCTTCACACCGACGATCTCCAGGATTTTGCGCACAGAAACTTCGAGCAGATCGAGCAGCTCTTGGCTGACCTTGTCACCGTCCTCACGCACGAAATGCTGAATCAGAGTCGTATCCTCAATGAGGAAGATGCCTCGCTCGTGCTGAAATGCTTCAAATCTTGCTGCATCTGTGATCTCCTCGCGGAAAATATTGAGCAACGCAGTTTCGTCAGCGAAGTACTCTGTCTTCGAGCTTCGGCTATCTGCTGGATTGAGTGCCTCGCTGTCGATTCGGCGATCCAAGAAATGCAGTTCGGTGTGGAGATCGCGGAAGGCAGTCACGATACTTGGACTCGCAATCAGGCGATAGAAGATTCCGGTCTGCGAGCAGCGCAACTTCAGTCGAACGATGCGGAACACACTCATGGCGAATCCGAAAATGATCTCTTGAGATGTACCTTCGTCCAGTTGCTCGTAGATACTCGACAGCCGATCGATAACTGCCAGCCACAGCACCTTGAACTCGTGCGCTTGCTCTCCGTATTCTAGCAGCGTGTCCAGCGTTGCTGAAAGAAGCGACTGTTTCTCGTTTGCTGCACTCAAAGGCGTCAAGCATCCAAGATCTAGTAGCTGAGAGACTGCGCTGTGGTTTATGTGACGCGCAGCAGCAGTCAGTATTGTTTCTCCATCAGCAGCACGAACGTTCACTCGCGCGCCAGCCTCGATCAGCGCTTGCATAGCATTGAAGTGCCCCATCTTCGCAGCGGCGAGCATCGGTGAGTTCCCATTCTTGTCGGGTGTTTCGAGGCACGCGACGCTTCGGTATTCATGCTTGCTAGCAATCGTAGCTGGTTTCCTCGCTGCCGCGACAGCGATATCTTCAGTCTCGACGAGCTTGCAGGAGCATGCATGGTCACTCGAAGCAGGAGATTGGCCCAACTTCGCTTGTGCCGCGACGAGAAGGCATGTAATAGTCTCAAGTCGGCCGTGCTGAGCTGCAACGTGAAGTGGAGTTGCTCCGTTCACTGTGACAGCGTCGAGGTTTGCTTGTCTCAATAGCAGCTCTTCAATCGCGGCTTTGTCGCCATTCCTTGCGGCATAATGAAGAGCAGTCGCACCGTTCCCATCAGCAGCATCCACATTTGCACCGTTCTCCAACAGTGCCGACAGGACGTCCACATTACTTGCGAGAGCTGCAGCGTGGAGTGGGGTTTCGCCGTTTACCGTGACAGCTTCGACATTCGCGTGCTTTGCCAACAATACATGGAGTACGCTGATGTGGTCATTTTGTGCAGCGAGATGGAGAGGAGTGACGCCAGTGATGTCATTAGTCTCTGGTGTCTCACCGCCCACAGCGGCAACATTCACATTTGCTCCACGTTCCAGTAGCACAAACGCTACGCCTTCATGGCCCATTGAAGCAGCGATGTGGAGGGCAGTCACCCTGGCGTCATCTTCAGTGAGAGTGAGAGCATTCACGCACGCGCCACGATCCAGCAAAATCTCCACCAGCTTGGCGTCGCCGTGCTGTGCAGCGAAATGAAGGAGAACGCGGTCGCTTGAATCTGCTGCATTCGCAGGCACTTCTTCTGCTAGTATCGGAGGCTCCACCGCTTCACTATCTTGTTGCTTGGTTGCAGCATCTTGGTGAGATAGCAGCAACCTCACAATCCGCGTGTGGCCGCTGCTGACAGCTCTGACGAGTGGCGTTGCTCCATCCATGTCGACAGCGTTCACCATTGCTTGACTCTTCAGCAACAGTTCCACGATTGCCGTATGACCCCATCGAGCAGCGGTATGAAGCGGAGTTGATCCTCTCAGATCTGCAGCATCCACGTTAGCCCGGTTTGCAAGCAAGACCGCCACCACGCTTGTTTGGTTCAGGTTTACAGCGAGGTAAAGTGGAGTAACTCCAAACAAAGCAACCGCGTTTACATCTGCTTGGCCCGTCGCAAGCAATGCTGACACCATTTCCACGTGACCATTTTTGCTAGCCATGTGAAGTGGAGTCCAGCCTTCTTCATCCGCTGCATCCACGGTTGCTCGTGCCGCCAAAAGCGCATTTACGACGTCCACGTGACCTTGTCCAGCAGCGACGAATAAGGCAGTCATGCCGTTCACGTCAACAGCGTCCACGCTTGCTTGCTTATTCAGCAGTAACTCCACGATGTCCAAATGGCCATTTTGAGCAGACGCGTGAAGTGGAGTCGATCCATGCACATCCGCGGTGTTCACACTCGCGTTCTTGTCCAAGAGCAAACGCACCACTTGGAGCTTCGCTTGTTGCGCTGCACTGTGAAGCGGGGTCCAGCCGTCGAAATTAGTAACGTTCACGTTTGCGTTGCTCGCCAAGAGCACAGCCGCCACCTCTGCGTGCCCTTGCTGCGCAGCGAAGTGAAGCGGCGTCCACCCATTCTCATCTACAAGATTCGCGTCCACTTGAGCCGCCAGTAGCGTCGACACAGTCTCCGCGTCGCCTTTGTGAGCAGCGACAAAGAGTGCATACGCACCACGCAAGATGGCGCCATCCACGCTCTCTCTGCTCGCTAGCAGCGCCGCTACCACGTCAACTTTGCCTCGACCTACAGCAGTTTGGAGCGGAGTCTGGCCGTTGATGTTGGGGGAATCGACATCTGCACCCGCGGCTATCAACGCAGAGACGATACTGGCGTGGCCTCTCTCACAAGCGATACTGAGTGGAGTCTCGCCAGTCTCAAGCGCAGCATCAACGGTCGCGTTGTTCTTCAGCAGTGCTCGCACGACATCGGCGTGGCCGTGCTGGGCTGCAACGAATAGGGGTGTCGCGCCTTCGCTCGTGATCGCATCGACACTTGCTTGCTTTGCGATCAGCAGATCCACCACTGCTATGCTTCCTTGCTGCGCAGCGAAATGAAGAGGTGTCCATGATTCGCCCGTGACAGCATTCACATTCACTTGTCGCGCCAGCAAAGCAGCTACTACGTCTGTGTGACCTTTCTCGCAAGCATGATGAAGTGGAGTCCACTCCCTCTCTGTCGTAACAGGATCCACCACCGCTCGATTCGCCAGCAGGAGCTTCACCACGTCCAAGCGGCCATGCTTGGCAGCAAAATGCAGCAAGGTGACGTTTTTGTCGTCCAGTGGTGCGTCCACATCCATCTCCATCTCCACCCTGTGTTGCAAACCGTACTTCATTCTGGCGAAGAACTCGTTCACGCTCATAGCCTGCATCGTTGGCGAGTTGGCTCCGAGGCCGTCGACGGGGGCAGCTTGCGATGGTTTACAGGCTCGTAGTGGAGTGCATGAGGAAGACAGTGCGTTGGTCGGCGAGTTTTCAACTGCGAAGACTTGAGCTCTTTGCGGGAAAAGCGGAATGGCAGGTCTCAATTGAATTTGCGTCACGGGAGGGACTGGCGGTGATGAGGGTGCACCGAAGTTGAGTGAGACCTCCAGCGGAGAATGAGAATGGATGCCTCGTCTGGTTTGTTCGAGGAAACCCCAATAAAAAACAGATCGAGTTATGGTTAAAATCGATATCATTAACGGTATGTGTTGTTAGCAACAGCAAAAAGCGCGCTCATCGCCTCTATATGTACCAGTAGGAGTGGTACCATCTCGTCCGACCTTTACATGTACCAGTAGGAGCGGTACACCCGTACTGTTGTTGACTTGCTCCAAAATGAAAAAGATCACAACCGAAGACTCGACACAAACACAAGCACGTGAGCCAAGCGAGTTCCGACGATCCCATCTGAACCGCAGGCGCCATCTGAACCATTGCTCACTCTCCATCTCGCTACCAGACACCACTCACACCCGTTACTCAGCTATGGCCAGCGCCGTGATCAAGAACGCGGCCAAGCGCGCGCCGACCGCGGTCGCGATGATGAACATGGGCGGCCCGTCGACGCTGCCGGAGGTGCAGGGCTTCCTCACGAACCTCTTCACGGACCCAGAGATCATCCCCATGGGCCCCGTGCAGCCGTACGTCGGACCTTGGGTCGCTAAGAACCGCACGCCCAAGATCACGAACCAGTACGCGGCCATCGGCGGCGGCTCGCCCATCCGCAAGTGGACGAACCTCCAGGGCGAAGAGATGTGCAAGATCCTCGACAAGATCCGCCCAGAGGTGCGTTTATGTGTTGTGCTTGCGTTGTGTACGATGGCTCTATGGGACTCACGTAGCTTCTTACATTACTGTTGCTATTGTTGTTGTGTATGTAGAGCGCGCCACACAAGCACTACATCTTCTTCCGGTACGCGAACCCGCTGACTGAGGAGTCGCTCAAGCAGATGAAGGAGGATGGCGTCACGCGCGCGATCGCGTTCTCACAGGTGAGACGCTTTCTATTATGCGTTCTGTCTGTTGTATTGTAGCATTGCATATATGCTAATGGTCGAATGACGATGCTTATGTGAACGCTGCTGCAGTACCCGCAATGGTCATGCACGACGACGGGCTCAAGCATGAACCAGCTCTGGCGCGAGCTCGACCGTCTCGACATGGTCGACGACTTCCAGTGGTCGCTCATTGACAGGTACGAACGGACGAATGAGTGGCTTCCAGCCATGATCAATAATGGTGTATGCTAATCCTCACGATTGCTTGTTATTGCATCATTGCTCATCAATAGATGGAACACGCACCCTGGGTACATCTCAGCAGTTGCGAACCGTGTGAAGCAAGGGCTGGAGGAGTTCGCGCCCGAGGACCGCGACAAGGTCGTGATCATGTTCTCGGCACACTCGGTGCCCATGAACGTCGTATACAGGGGCGACCCGTACACGAAGGAGATCGCGTCGACGGCCGAGCGCGTGATGGAAAAGCTCGGTGTGGGCAACTCGCATATCCTCGCGTGGCAGTCCAAGGTCGGGTACCTCCCGTGGATGGGGCCGAGCACGAGCAACGTGATCAAGGGCCTGGGCGCGCAGGGCCGCAAGCACGTGCTGACCGTGCCCATCGCGTTCACGTCCGACCACATCGAGACGCTCTTCGAGATCGACGTCGAGTACGCCGAGGAGGCGCAGGAGGCCGGCATCGAGCAGTTCAAGCGCTGTCCGTCGCTCAATGACGAGCCGCTCATCTTCTCGGCCATGGCCGACATCGTCAAGGACCACCTAGACAAGGAGACGCTGCACTCGCCGCAGTACCCGCTCAACTGCCCTGAGTGCGTCAACCCGATGTGCCGCACGATCAAGAACCCGATCAAGCCGTACACCAAGTTCATCCAGCCCAAGTGAGCTAGCTAGCTGATCAGTGCTCAGAGCAATGTTCAGGACAGTAGAACGTGCGGATAACAAAAGTGACGTGCGGATAACAAAAAAGTAAAGTCAGATGAAATAGGTCCTTGTTTTGATGGCTTTTACCACCAGTTTGTAATATTCGAGCCAAACAGAACACGCGACGAGATGCTGTCGTCACGCGAGCGGCTCGAGGAGCGCCAGGGGCGGCACGCGCCGCCGCGCCACGAGTACCTGCAGCAGCTCGTGGACGAGTACCAGCGCAGTGTGCATGTGCTGCGCAAGGAGGAGATCGTGGCCAACCTCGCGAACTTCGCGTACGACCCGATCAACTACGCATCACTCGCGCAGCTGCAGGTTGTGGACCTCTTCCTCGACATCCTCGACGCTGACCATGAAGAGACTCGCCAGGCGCTTCATCATCAGCAGCAAGACAACGCATTTAATGAAAACAGTGGCGATGGCGCTGGTGTGAAGCGCAAGTGTGGCGAAGGTCAGACAACGAGGAGGCACCAGCTGGCTGAGTTTGCGGTCGGCGGTATCTGTAATTGCATCGCGGACCCAGTCTTGCAGCACGCTTTCCTCAGCGGTGACGGCTTTCCGCTGGTGGAGCCCTACATCTGGAGTCTTGCCGATATCTCTGAGTCACTGAGCGCCAAGCGTCACGCGTCGCGACTCAATACAGCGCTCTCGGCGCTCTCGATCGCGTACTTCCTGTTGGACTCGAGCGCGTTTGCGATTGTGACACATGAGCCACTGCGAAAGCACATCAAGAGCCTGGAGCTCCATGTAAACACGCAGGTCGCGAATACAGCGTCGGCGTTTCGCACACGCTACGACGAGATTCTGCTGCATGTTGCTGGCCCTCCTGTCGTTGCTGTTGCGCCACCGTTGCCACCACCGTTGCCACCAGGACCGCCGCCACCTCTCTCACCACAAGCTCGCAACGCTCATCATGATTACTGGATATAAGCTGAAAATTAGAGGATAAAACGTACAAAATGGCACCTAAAATCGGATTTTTCACTTTCAATCTTGATCCTTTTACTATAACAAAAGCAAAAATGACGCACGACACTGCAGCAGCAGACGGCTCGCACGTGAGCGACGAGCTCCTGGAGCTGCTCAAGTACTTTCTCGTGGGCGTCAACGCGCTGCTCTTCGTCGCCGCGGTGCTCGTGTTCGCCACGTCACCACGTCGCGCTACTGCTGCTTCTACTGCTGATGGCACCAGAGCCGCTTCTGCTGTCAAACACGCGCTGCTCGTGACCGCACACCCGGACGATGAGAGCATGTTCTTCCTGCCACTGGTGCACTCGCTCACCCAGCAGAGTGCCGATGCCTCTGGCTCTGATACCAACGCCCTACCACCTAAGTGGCAGGTGCACCTGCTCTGCCTCTCGCGGGGCAACTTTGACGGCCTCGGTGCCGTCCGCGAGCAGGAAATGCGTACGTGCGGACAGTTTTTGGGTATTGAGAAGCAGAAGATCCACGTGCTGGAAGATCCGCTGCTGCAGGACGGCATGCAGGCGCACTGGAGTCATGCGCACATCGCCAAACTTGTATTGGAATACATCGAGAGACACAGTGTCAATGCGGTACGCGTTGCGGCTCTGTTCATACAATTGATTAACTCGAGGTGGTGGATGTCATTGACATTGTTATGCATGTGTCTTGGATACAGGTGTTCACGTTCGACGACTACGGGGTCTCTGGCCACACCAACCACATTGCAGTCCACTATGGCGTCAAGCAGGCGATCGAAGAGCAGCACAGGCGATGCAACGCCGCCGTCACCACTAGTACGAGCTCCGATACTAGCGCCACTCAAAGCCCTGCAGCGGTGGCTCCAGTTAAAGTCCGCGGCTGGGCGCTCGAGAGCACGAGCATCCTGCGCAAGTACATTGGCGTGCTGGACGCGCTCGTGTCCTCGTGGATGCTCAGTGGAGCTGATGGAGACGAGAGCGCGTTCGTGTTTCTCTGCAAGCCTTGGTGGAACTACCAGGCGATGGTGCTGCACCACAGCCAGTTTGTCTGGTACCGCCGCCTCTTCGTGCTCTTTTCGCGCTACACATTCGTCAACACCTTCCAGCCGCTCGTGAGGAACTCCCATAGTGACAAGAATGAATCACTGTCGGACAAGAAGAAGACCCAGTAAGAAAGTGGAATTCGTGACCCTAGAAGCCGCATCGAATGTCCACTGCGCGCCGACGTCTTCCTTTCTTCCCTGTGCCCATCAGTTGGAAGCGAACAATAACATACAAATAATATGTCAGTCACGATTCCAATGTCCCACCACCTCCAGAGATATAATGCTCGCATACTCAGCCGCATCTGCTTGGTGTCCAGGATCGTGCGCTCGTCATACAGCGTCCTCCTCATCTCGTCCTCATCACCTAGCGCCGATACTGGTGGTGGCTGGTGCTTCAGTGCGCACTTCCCGCTCTGCAGCGCAGCGATCGTCGCGCGCGCCGGCGTACCGCAGATCAGCACAAAGCGCACATCTTCGTCGGTGATCTCACGGATCTGACCGTGAAACTCCTCGTCGGTGACTCGCGATGTCAGGATCACAAAGTCTTCGACGTGGAACGTTGTTGTTGCTGATGAGCCACTGGCGACGTCTTCGATAGACAGCTCCTGCTCATAGACGTTCACGTAAACCTTCGCTGCATACACACAGCGAACAGTCAAGAGTAGTACGTTAACCTCAAGTGAGATGCGATACGACCATTCCCTACAGCGCTATCATAAGCGAATTGGTTCCGTACCATCTGGAGGCGTCACTCCATCACCAAACTGTTCCTGTTTGCTCTTGAGCAGCTCGAGTTCGTCAAACACTTCGTCTGCGATCTTTCTCGCAGGCGGAATACTGTACTCCAAGTGCTGCAGGTTGAACGCCTCTCTGTTGCGCTTCTGCAAACGCTCGACCTGTTTTGCGAGCAGCTCGCGACTCTCTACGGCTTGCTCCTCAGTCGACGCGGGCGATTGAAAGTCACTGGCGTTCAGTTTCCGGCGCTTCTTTGTACGATTAGATTTCAGCTTCAGCTTCAGCTCTACGCCAGTGACTTGTGGACTGTAGCCTTGGTCTAGCAGCGTGGCTCGCTTCTGTAGGTTCTCGAGTCTCTTGGAAGCGGCTTTGAGGAGCTGCTGCTTGAGTTCCTTGCATCGCGCCTATTTAGATCCAGCAATACAACAGAGAATTGAGTGAGACCCATCGCCAACACACATCGACACATATTAGACATACATAGAAACGTACTTGGTGCACGTCCTCGGCCTGCTTGAGCTCGAACTCGAGCAGGTCGAGCCCGTTGCGCTTGTTGAGCTGGAGCTGCACCATGGCGGCCTCGGTCTCCCACCCCTTCTCGTCCTCGAAGGGCACGCAGCGCAGTACGAAGTCCTCCAGCGTGCCGCGTAGCAGCTCCTTATGCTGCGTCGCTACGCGCTCGATGCTCTCCTGGTACAGCTGCCGCTCCAGCTCCAGCAGCTCGCGCACGTTGAACGGCGCTCCCGTCGTCCCCGTCGTCGCCATTTTCAAGCGAGATTTTTCAACTGTTAGTGTGGGAAATGCAAAACGTGCTAACCTCTCTCTCTCTATTTACCGGCCCAAAAACCAGCCATACCCTTATTTTATGTACGGCATATCATAATTACAGTTGATCCAAGTATCGGCCGCACAGGAGGACGCAAGGTTCGCTACACTTATTCGCCGAAACGTGAAAACGTGAACATGGCTTCGATACCCGCAGCTGAAAGGAGCGACTCACTCCACCGCCACAACGAATATCTAGCATCAAGGCCGCAGTTCTACTATTCCATTCCACCTCCATCTCCGACACCAACCGCTTCGGAATCACGGAACAACCGTAGTAGTCGAGTGCTTTCACTTGCTCCTGAACACCGACGGAAGGCCGACGTCCTCGGGAACCGAAGTTCGAAGCGAATTGAATTGAAATATTTGAGGCAAATAACTTACCACTTTGATCTCCCAGTGTCGAACTCCAACTTGGAGCTTGCGGAGTGATGCGAGTCTGCATGAGTTCTTGGAGTTTCCAGGTCACAAGCCTGTGAATGCGAACAACGTACTATTCGGGAACTCAGAAGTTCGAGGCGGTCAGCGATCGCTGAGTCCGAGGGATCGAAGCTCAAAGCGTGCGTGTGGGCGGGTCCATATCATGTGGACAGATACATTTGCGTTGAACTCGATCCCAAAGGTGCTCGACCGATTTACCTCCGATTCCTGACCGCTTCGACAACAAAGTTCAATGTGCACGCACACTCTGAAAACTTGCCGCCCTCCTGGTTTCACTCCTGGCTTCACTCACTTGGCCGATATAAAGATAGCCCCACGTCCCTATTGTCTCGATCATCTCCGAACCAGCAGAGCTTCATGCTCAGCAGGAACACTACCACGGCGCTGTTGATGGGGAAGTCGAAGCGCACGCCATACAGAAGTCCGAGCGCCAGCAGGTACAGTGAGACGCTCGCCGCAGTGAGCATCACGTGCAGCAGCCGCGTGCTCCCCGCTTC
>JAADWP010000133.1:0-42348 GCA_023336215.1 Globisporangium iwayamae | reverse complement strand
CGTGATGAGCGTCGGTCCCTTGCCACTGAAGTCCGCGAGCGCGTCGGCGCTGTTGGTGGCGCCCACGCCGATGACGTTCGGGTAGTCACCTGGGGAACCGGCGGTGGCGCAGCCGTTGCGGCCGCTGTTGCCCTGGGAGAAGACTTTGAAATTGACAATAGTAGAGTGGCTCAAGTAATACATTATCCTTTCAGAGTACTCACTTCTTAAAGTTATGAGAGGCAGTCAGTTAGCGCGATGAGGAGCGTGTTCATCGGCACAGTGCCTATCAAGTCATCACCACAGCAGCAGAGTTAGCTTACACCTAGGCCAGAGCTCAGTAATTATTAAACATGGTGACGCATACCTTTACATTGCGCGTCGTAGAGACCGAAGAGCGCAGTGACCTATCCAAATTCTCACAATGAGCTCGCCATTGCTTACATTCTTTCTTGCACTCAGTGTCGACAAACCTGGTCGTCCGTGAACACGCACGCGAGGCTCTGCAGCGCCTCCTTCAGGTGCTCCTTGGTCATCCGACCGCCGTCTACATGACCACACAAATTCATACAAGTCAGTCCAGGTTAGTACAACAGAAACTCATAGAAACCCAGGTGACTGGCTTCAACTTACTCTCAGACTCGCGCTTCTCGAAGCTGCGCCTGATGCTCTGTAGCAGCTCCGTGCGCTTGCGATAGCGGCACGAGATCGTGACCGCGGCCGCGTGCCAGAGCCTGAGTACGTTGGTTTTCCCTCCGACAGCTTTCATCGCCTGCTGGTACTTTTTGCCGAGTGACTCGGAGTACTTGAGTACCAAAGTCGTCGGACCCGGGCTCGCGTGGTAGTCCTCTTTAGAACTTGGGGAATCAAACTGGACTTCCTGGTTCGGGGCTTCCATAAACTCACCGTAGCCGCTCGCGCCATCGAAAGCTCCGTACGCCAGTGAGCGAGACACCGGAGGAGCAGCAAACTCGCCATACCCACTTGCACCCTCGAACACGCCATAGCCAGATCTGGCTGACATCTGAGGCAGAGGTGGTTCTCGGAACTCGCCATAACCGCTAGCATTGTCGAAAGCGCCATATCCTGAGCGCTTGGACATTGTTGGAGGCTTCTGAAACTCACCGTAGCCGCTAGCATTGTCGAAAGCGCCATATCCTGAGCGCTTAGACATTGTTGGAGGTCTTTGAAATTCTCCATAGCCGCTTACATTATCGAATCCACCATAGGCCGAGCGTGGAGACATCTCAGGAGGCTTTGCTTGGAACTCGCCGTAGCCACTTGCATTGTCAAAAGCTCCGTAGCCAGATCTCTTGGACACTGCCCCCGGCTTCTCAAGGAATTCCCCATAGCCGCTCGCGTTCTCAAACTCGCCATAGCCCGATTGCTCTGACATCTGAGGCTTTGCCAGGAACTCGCCGTATCCGCTGGCGTTCTCAAACGCTTCATACTTGGAGCGAGGCGACATCTGAGCCTGAGGTTTGTCCTTCAGTGCGTCACCATTTCCTGGTCGACCTGGCTGAGGAAGTGGGACTTGGAAGCGAACCTGTGGGTTCGGCTGTCGCTCTCTCGTGGCTTCAACACACAGCCTCCCTGATGCATTCCTCTGGTTATTAGCTCCTCGATACCCTACAGACTCAGCTGGTCGAGTCGCAGCTTCGAGGCCGTTGGTGAACGTCGTGCCAATCCAGTCCTGTGCATTTCTTAAGTGCCCCTTGTAGCCCAGAATTGGCGGGTTCCTCTTGACGGGCAGCTCCTCCATCTCTGGTTCGTCACGCTGAGGTACACACCTGAGGGCAACGTAGGTAGTTCATACACATCGAGTGTGAGGTGAGGTCTTGAAGTCACTGTGGAAATGATCAGAAATATGGGGTGTACCCGGTGTAGGCGTGCTCTGGCTGCGCCACTTTCTTCATCGTACGGCGCTCGGTGACGCTTGCTGCCAGCGCAGAATCAGTTGCAAATGGAGCGCTTGTTCGTGGAGCATTGTGAATTGGATTGCGCGTCTGCACGTGCGCCCTTGCCATCGTGGTCTGGCAGAAGCTGGATGATGATGGAGGTATCCCGTGGGCTACTGAGCTCTAGCATAAGCCAAGCCGAGCGTGGCCGCTATCTTTGGTATCACTCGACATCGAGAGCAACGCGAAACCACCGGCGAGTACCAGAGTTGATGAGGTGAATGATGCAAACTCTATGGTAGAGATTGCTTTCCAAGAACCATGTATCGAGCAAGAGAAAGAAGGATCTGGTGATGGTGTATTATGTGAAGAAACACAGGTAAAGTGTCGATAAGGAAAATGAAAATGTCTGCTGTGAGATTGTCGAGCGTATGAGGCTGGTGCGCAGAAGGAGAACTACCGCCGAGATTCTCTACTCGCATGCGAGCTTGGAGTCGAAGCTGCTGAGCGTGATGGCGAACGCCTGCAGCGGACACAACGGCCATCGAAAGTCCATCGTGAAGAGGTCTTTGCCCACGCGGCCGAACTGCAGCACGACGGTCTCTTGGTCCTCAGGTGTCACGAGCTGGAAGTTCTTCACCGACGCCATCGTCACGCGGCCGTTGAAGTTTAGCACATATGCGCACACCTGGTCGTTCCAGCGCGGCGGTTTGTTGATCAGGTACGTCAGGTTCGTGTGGTCCTGCTCCTTACACTTGTTGATCATCTCGTCCTCTTTCGTAAGCGGACGCCAGACGACGCGCGTGCCGTCCTCGCGAACGCGGGGCACGCAAACTTTCATTTTTCTCGGTCCGCGGTGACCGAGCACGTTCGCGGCGTACATGGAAATGCCGAGCTCCTGGCGAATGCCCGCTGGGTTCGATGTGATCGTCTGTGTGTCCGCATCCTTCGGGTTCACGCCGTTGTCGTAGATCGCAAATTCAGTGCCGAGGAAGTTTGCGCGCAATTTGCCAACGTAGTTCTCGGTTCCGCGGCGAGAAAGGTCGCCTCGCTGCATCGAGATGAGGTAGTTGCTCGTGCGGTTCTTCGGGCGTTTCTTGCCGGTGAGTAGGAAGCGGTCGCCCTCTTTCATGTACAAGCAGTACTCCGGGAACATCTTGTTCGCGCCCGACTTGTTCCGCTCAATGTAGCACTCAAGCACGTCGTAGGCCTTGGGGATCGGACGCAGCAGGAAAGCCTTCATATCCGCCATGTCGAGCTTTGGCTTCTTGACAACCGCGCCGCCACGAGGCTTGGACGTCGATGGGTCGTACGTGGTCGCAGCATTGTCGTCATTTCGCTCGTCGTCAGAAGAGAAATCCGGAGAAGCTGATCTCGATCTTGAACGCGAGCGAGATCGCGATCGAGATCGTGAGCGATCACGCGGACCTGCCTGTTAAGCACAGACATTGCCATCAACCTTGTGGTCATTTAAGGTCCAGGATCTACATAGCAACAGCGTTCACTTACATTTTTCGAAGTGCCTCGAGCTCTGCGGCTACCTTCGTCATCGTCGTCATCACGATCACCACGGCCTCTGTCAAATATTCGCCCGACGAGTGACAGCATTGTCAGCAAAAATAGTAAGCTAGTCAAATCCTTTAACAAGGATAACGGACCCGGTGCGCTTTGGTGCAAATTTCTCCGATTTCGCGGGCACAGCATCGAAGTCCTTGCTTCCACGACGGCGGTCAGAGTAGGTGTCCTTGTCTCGCGATGAACTGCGGTCTCGGTCGCCGCTAGTGTTGGATCGGCCCTTGGGGGTCGCATCGCGATCCACGCGTCCCCGATCGCGATCACGGTCCGACCGGTCAAAGTCACGATCACGGTCTCGTTCGCGGTCGCGGTCGCCTCCTCCCCGCTCACGTTCGCGATCACGATCACGGTCGCGCTCGCGATCCCAGTCTCCTCGGCCACTGCGACCTCGCTCACGGTCCGTTGAGCCGCGACCACCGCCACGCTCTCTGTCACGGTCGTAGTCCCGATCGTAGTCAGAGTCTCGACTGCGGTCACGGTACTCGCCTCCAGCACGGCGGGGCTTCCTGTCGTCGTCGTCATCGTCTGCACTGCGGCGTGGATACGACGCGTCACCTGTGTACCCCCTGCTGGTACCGCGCGTGTTGCTGCTGCCCCGCCGTACTGGGAGGACGTCGTCGTCGTCGTCATCGTCTCGACCGAATCGCCTACGTCAAATAAAAGCAAGTATGTGTTGTTTATGTCGGGTGGTTGAGCGTATAGATATCTCGTTGAACATTCATTCGTACGAGGGCTTGTCGTCGACGTCCATCGCTCGTGGAGCCGAGTACTGCTTCGGAAGCGAGGTGCGCACAACACCTACGAGCTCATTCCACAATGTGATGGTCAGTCAAAGTGATCGCGCCTTAAACATGTGTCCTTCCACACAGCATCATTCGTATAGAACACACCACGTACCGCCGCCCATGCGCTCCTGCAGCTTCTTCTTCTGGAGGTCGCGCTGCTGCTGGATCACATTCGTGCGCGAGCCCGAGAGGTAGTCGTCTCCGCCCACAATGGACTCGATATCCTCGTCGTCCTTGAGCGAGTTCGGGTGCGGCGCACCATAGCCCTTACCACCGCTACTGCGCTTGTCGTCGAGCGAGAGCGACTCGACGGCGTCCGATACCGTGTCCGTCATAGACCCGCGCTTGGGCTTCCTCCCGTCGTCATCAAAGGACGAGTCGTTCATAAACATGCTGCTGCTGCTAATGAAGAAGCGTCACCACGCGTCTATCTCTCGCTTCTCCTCTTCTCAGCTTTTCCTCTTCTTGTCGCTCGCCAGTGGCGGGTGGGGTGGGGGGACGACGCGACGCGTTGGCGAGGGAGGGAAGCAAGCAGACGGGCGGGCGGGCAGGCTCCGTTACAAAAATGCGCTCGTGCTCGCGGCTGTGGGTGAGCGCGCATGCGTGTGTGTATTATTAGCCGCACCTTTTACGGCGTGGGCCGTTGCAGCGGCAGTCGTGTACGGACGCAACGCATGGAGGTCTTGTGCTGTTGTTACTGGACTCGTAACCTGGGTTTGGCGTCGTTTGGCGGGAAGTTGAAGTAGACATGATGCAATACTAGACCTAATTGACTAGTTTTTATCAAATATAGACATAGTCACTAAAATAATTCGATCAAATGCTATCTTGTTGGACGCTAACTACGTAAGTGTGCTTTTGCGCAATTCATTTTTTAGCAATTCAATATTGAATTCCGAGATGAATCGCGGGGCAGGGGAGTGGAGCACATTCGCAAACAGCAGCACATCGAAAGAGCTAGCACCAAGATCTTGCTCCCATCGCCTACTGCCATCGTCTCGAGTAGCTTCCTCCGTCCGTGCTTACCTGCATCCCATTCCTCTTGCATTCCTACGTACCTGTTACAAGACACCGCGACCTTGCACTGCATCTTATTCACACCCTAAAGCATGACGCAGAGCCGACGCAAGGGCTCGGTCGGCGAGAAGGACGCGAGCAGCACCAGCAGTGCCTCAGCGGCTCCAGGCCGATCGCAGACCCCGTCGCGTCAGCTCCCAGACAAGAAGAACGCGTCCAGCAGCAGCAATGGCAACAACAGCAGCGCGAACGCATTGAAGGGCAAAATGAGCTCCGCGCGCTCGACATCTGCACCAAAGCAGCGTGGCAAGAGCGGCAGTTCGGCGGGATCGTCGACTGCATCGCTGCCCCCTCCGCCTTCTCGATTTGAACTCGCACTGGCAAAAATGCAGAAGGAGGTCGAAGGTAAGAGCGATGAGCAGCTGCAGATGCTGCTGCAGCAGTTGCTTCAGAATGCGCGATTTGAAGACGCCGCGTACCTGATCTCGGCGAGTCCGTTCCTGAACTCGAAGTTCAAGACCTCGGACGTTGTGCGCCTGATGCTGGAGGCGAAGCAGTTCGAGCAGACCGCGCAGCTGATCCGCGATATGAAGCTGCAGTCGAACCAGCTGCTCGTGACGCTGTTTGTGAAGGAGCTCGTGCGCTGCTCGCAGTTCCACGCCGCAGTGCGCTACGCGCAAGAGATGGTGCAAAACTTTGGCAAGAAAGACTTTGGCCCGCGCGACCAGGAGCGACCATCCTGGACCCCGCAGGCACTGATTCAGGCTATGCTGCGTGCTTTCCAGTTCAAGACTGCGCTGAAGTTTTCGAAGCAGTTTGATCTGCTGGACACTTTCCACGCGTTGCCATTGGTCGCCAACATGTTTGAAGCTCGTCAGTGGGAAGACGCGATCTCGAGTGTCATGGTACGTTATTCAGAAGTGCAATATGTCTTTAGATGTGCGAATGAACTGATGTCAATGTGCTATACTGTGCTGCTTGTACTATAGGAATACCGGTTGTTCTCAGATTTTCCAATCGAAGCGCTGATCATGAAGATGCTGGGCGAGCGGCAGTGGACGCTGGCAGTCAAGTGCATGGGCAAGGTCCAAGGGAAGGAGCTGTTCGACAAGTACGCCGACGCTCTTGTGCGTGAAGCAGCGCGCGCCGGAGACTTTGTTATCGCGGTGCGATACCTGAACGAATACAAGTTGGACCAGCCGGAGCACAAGCCGTTGACACAGCACGTGGTCGACTGCATGATCACGTACAGTGAAATGTACAAGGCCATCAAGTATGCGATCAAGTTCGGGCTTGCTGACAGTGAGAGTACGGAAGGCGGAGATGCCGCGGTGTCCCGGTATGACACGAAAAAGCTCATTCTGAAGGCGATCGAGGTCGGCCAGTTCCACGTGGCGACGCTGTACATCAAGAAGCTGCGTCTGAAGGACGAGTTTGTAGCTGAACTCGCCGAGATGGAGCAGAGACAGCAGGTGAGACTGCGCGAGTTTCGAGAGTTTGTGGGCTTCCGCGAGTCGCAGTTCAGCCATCCGGCCACTCAGCACCAGCTTTACACTCTCATCGGGGACAAGGCGGCGTCTGATGCGGACCTGGTGGAGCTCGATCCGGTCACTGTCGATGTGGTTCTGTCTGAAGTCGAAGAAATCGTCCCGAGAAAGAAGCGAGAGGTTGTCGAGAGCGAGCAGACGATCGAGGAAATAGGAGCAGGTGGTACCACCAGTCTTGTCTTCGAAACGACCACAACCACCACCATCACCAGCAGCAGTGACGCGAGCCTTCAAACTACTGAACGCCAGTCTCGTTTCAATTTTGCAAGAACGAGTGCTCCTGGTCTTCAGCCCCCACCATCTCATCCAGCACACACAACAGCACCGAGCAGCGATTCGATTCCACAGGAACGAGCCCACGCTCCACCTCCGGGGCTCGCTCAATTTGCGCAGCCTGCTGCAGTCCGCACAGACGAGAGCTCCTCAACCTTCAACTTTGCTCAATTCGCGAGCGCGCTGCAAGGTAATGCTGCACCCGTCTCCGTCTCATCGCCGACGCACATCCCAGCTTTGTCGCCCACACCACAGCAAATGCAGCAGAACCTGCAGCAGCAAGCAGCCATGTATGCGCAGCACGCGCCAATGATGAACGGCAACTTTAGCAGAGGACCAGCCCCCCCGCCTCCGTCGTTCGCGCCGTCATTCCACCAGGGCAACTTCATGCAGAACATGAGCCTGAACCAAGCGCCTCCACCGTCGTACATGATGCCACCACCACCGCCAGCGCAGCCTCAGCAAAATCTAAGCGGAGGCATGAACCCAAGCATGGACATCGCATCGCTCGCCATGCAGTTCCACTCGAACGGATTCGGAGGAGGAATGGGACGTGGTCCAGGCTTCGGGATGAACGGTGGCGCTCCTGGCAACTACCCGCCTCCGATGCCACCACAGATGTCTGTAGGCGGCGCTCCACCAGCGCTGAACCATTTATTCCCGTCGTTTGCGCCACCCCCGCCACCGCCTCAGTTCGCCCCGCCACCTCGGTCGTCATTCAAGCCGAGCATTGGGTACACGTCCGTGACGACAACGCGCCAAAAGAAATAGAGAGAACAAGTGCCTAAAGAAAAATACATGACCAACCAAGAAAAATCATGACTCGGTTACGTACATATCGCTGAAGAATGGATATTGGTTTTCTGATGATTTGCCAAGCAGTGGAGTTCATTGAACACGCCGAACGTGTGTGGCGATGTCATACTTCTTCACCTCTTCATCGTGGATTCATAGGCTCAGCTGCTCAGCTCGCCTTCAACTGTCCTGGTCATGCTAACTCCGTTTGGCCTTCGGGTCTTTGATCTTGTTGTCGATATCCTCCCAGGTCTTGCCGCGAATGCTGAACAGACGCTTCGCACGCTCCACAAGCGAGCCGCTAAAACAAAATGAGTCATCAAGCATCGGGAGTGAGAACCAAAGTAAATGCAGCAGTTTAGAAGGAAACAGAAAGATCAAGGAACGTACCCGCATTTCAGGCCTCGCGCCTGCAGTTCCTGCTTCAGTGCTTCAAGACCGAGCTTTTCGAGCGCATCGGAGCTTTCAAACTGGTTTAGGTCGACTGATTCATAAGGAGCTTGCGCTACTTTTTCAGCCTCAGCAGCTGCAGTCACAGCAGGCTCCGAGACAGAAACCGGAGACTCTCCCTTACTGCTCACAATCGTCTTCTTCTCTTGGCTCTCGTCCACTATGATGGCATCAATGATCGGCTGATATCCTTCTTTCTGGTACAAAAAAGGTTGAGCGCCGATGTTGACGAGCAGGATCTCGGTCTTCTCGACGCTGATCGCTGGGAAGAACCCCTTCTGCTTCAGGTTGGCCGTCTCGAGGCACTTGATACCGTCAAACGCCACACCCAACGCTTCACCGTTCTTGGAGAACGAAATCGTTCCGTCATCGAGGTCCAAAAGACATCCAATCACGTCGTTCTTCTCCCACGACGACCCAAACTCTTCTTCCTGGCCGTTCGTCCACTTCAATTGACGGCTGCCGTCATACGCCCAGGAGCGCGCGTGGTCACCGACGCCGTCGCCAGTCTCTGAGTTGCCTGTAAAGGTGCCGTCAGTCCAGCCGATCTGGATTACTCCATCCGTGATAAGACGAACTTCGTAATACCACTTGCCAGTGGTCACGCGGCAACCAAAGACAGTCGCAGTGCCAAAGTTGCTCTGCCCACGTAGCTCACAAAGTCCGTGCTTGAAAGTCGTACCGACGTTGCCACCCATGGGCACCAACCAGAACTCGGACCCTGCGTCTGATGAGCGCACAGAGACGTGGGTCACGTCGGGAGGGAGTACGCGCGCCTCTTCGAGGATCGCTTGCTTCGCTTGCAGCTTGTTCTTCGCGTTACGCATGCGCATTCCCTGGCGGATCGCGTCACCGATGTCGTCTGGAATCTCGCGCTCATAGTCAACGTAGTTCTGCAGCTCCTGCTTTTTTTTCTGATACACCTCCTCCTTTTTCACCTTCTTGAAATCCGTCAGACCCGCGCCTCGCAGCTCTTCTTCGCCGTGCGCATAGTCGCAGTCTCGTCCACGAGGGCAACCCCACCACCGTGGCGCGTTTGGAGGCGCCGTTCGGCCGTCCTCACGAGCTTTGAGCCAGTTCTTGCAGAGAACCGTGTTGCGGCGGCGCTTCATGTACGACTTCTTGACACCGTCAGCCCACGACGGCGTCGCCAAGTACCACCCAGGGATACCGCTGGGTGTCTCTTCATCCATGATCTCCTGGTCTGTGACGCCCTGCTTGTTGCGTTGCTCACGTGCCTCGCCGTCATCGCGCCACTTCTGGACAGCGATCTCCTGGTTCACGTGACGCAAGCGGCGGCCATTGAGGTCACGACACGCACCAAAGCTCGTCGTCGCCTTTGCACCAGCGCCTTTGCCACTGCTTCGCAACATGGCACCGAAGCCGCCTTTGCCACCGCGCAGACCGCCGCTCAAGCGTGCGCGCACGAGCACAGGGAGACTCGGCACCAGCGCATCCTCGACGAGCTTCTTGCCATTCGCGTAAAGATCCAAGAGCGACGCTGGGACCCCCTCACGTGCCTGCACCTGCTGCTTGACCGCCTCGACAGTTGCACGCGCACTCGGCAGCGAGATGCACAGCGTGCGGTTGAACTGCACAAGGAACTCGATCTCGTCCGCCATCGTCGTCGCTACTTGCTCGAGTTGTTGTTGCTTTTGGTTTGCTTTGCTGGTGGCGTCTGAAAACCCACAGCTTGGCCTAAAATGTAAATTAATAAAGATAATTTGTTACAAACCAAATTAGTTGTTTTCTAAATGTTTAAAAATAAAATAAAATATAGCTAGAGCAAAATATTGTAGTTTATGTAACTGGGTTGAATCTGCCGAGCCAACGCGACACAGGAATGTTCTTTCGGGTTAAATGCTCGTTATGTATACGTACTCTTAAAACAAATGCACAAATTTTTCGTTAATAGCGTCAAGTGACTGGGAAATAAATGTCTAAATAGATAAAACGACATAACCATCCTGTCTATAGAACGATGTTTGCTAAATCATGGTTATGGTTGACAGCAGCAAAGCCTGCCAGTCAGTCAGTCAGTGCTGCAGTACACTGCAGTATCACGCACATAGAGATCTCTTCCTCATGTTGAAGGAAATGGTGCCAAACACGCTCGCGATGGCGCTTGTGGCGGCGGCGGCGAACGTGCGTCCAGCGGAAGCAGCTGACGAGCAAGTAAGTGACGGTAGATAAGTGCTCCGTGCCAGCCAAACCCCATGGTACTCATCGTCTCATCGATGGGGCACTATCGTTTCCGTTCTGCAGGGCGGAAAAATGGGACTCCAACCCATGTGGGTGTGCGCGACGCTCGCTGTCGTCGCAGTCGTGGTGACGCAGCTCGTGCTGCAAATGCAGCAGAAGAGCACCCGCCTGCCTGATGAGAAGACGAAGAAGCAACAACAAGAGCCTGTAGTGTCGGTGCTGCAGAAAGACGATGTGCGAGAGCGCCAAGCGGAGGCAAGTGGGCAGTTGTACCCAGTAGGCGCGCTGGTGAACACCAAAGCCCACGGCACGGCAAAGGTTCTCGCGTTTGACGCGGAAACGAAGACATACGATGTGGAGATCAGTGTCAAAGAAGAGGGAGAGTCAGCGAAGACTCTTAAGTTGCGTGAGCAGGAGATCGAAGTTACCGAAGTCGCGGCGTTCTACATGTATCCGATCAAGTCGTGCGCCGGCACCCGTCTCGACGCGGTGAACATCACAGGTACTAAACACTGTTCTTCTCGACTGCAGGGCTGCAATGTGTAGTATGCTTTATCATCACACTTCCATTTGAATGCTTGTTACTATAGCCAAAGGCGTTCTGCATGATCGGAGCTGGATGTTTGCGGACGAAGATGGGAAGTTCATCACCCAGCGACGCTACCACAAGATGGCACTAATCGTCCCAAAGCTGCTACCGAGCATCGAGAGCCCAAAGGTACTGTATGGCTGGGGGCTTGTGTGGTTTACAATGCTTTCCACCGGCTTCTCACATCTGAATGTCTTGCTTGATGTTCTCCGTTCAACTTGTAGTCTATCGTGCTGACCGCACCAGGCATGGATGACCTTGAAGTGCCAATTCTTCATGAAGGAGCTGGGAAGGAGGTTGCTGTCCGCGTTTGGAAGGCAGACATGGTGGCGATCGACCAGGGAGACCGCGCGGCAGAGTGGATCAACACTTTCCTCGCGGACGCGCGCGGGAACAAAAAGCTGCGCTTCTTCCGCGTGAAGGATTCGTTCAAGCGCGGCACGGATCCGAAATACGCGCCAGGCTTTGAAACTGGTGCGTAACACTTAATTGAAGTGGCAGTCCTATGTTCTTCTCATTTACATTGCGATGTGTGTGTTTCTTTCTGTCACAGGATTTGCCGATGGATTCCCTTTCTTATTGACACTCGACTCCTCGCTAGAGGATCTGAACAAGTCGCTTGACCACTCCGTTCCAATGAACCGTTTCCGTCCAAAGTGCGTACAAGCGTCAGTATTGCTGATTACTTGTTGGATCCTTACATACCAACGAACACTGTTCTTTGATGTTGTAGCATTGTGCTGAAGGGAAGCCCTCCGTTCGCCGATGAGAGCTGGAACTGCTTGGTGATCGACGGCATTCTCTTTCGCAACGTCAAGCCGTGCTCTCGCTGCAACCTTCCCTGCGTCAACCAGGCGACCGGCATCAGTGATCCGAACCGAGAGCCCGCGAAGACGTTGACGCGCCTTCGCAACGGTGAATTGCTGGGCTTCACGGGTGGGAAGAAGTATAAGAACTACTTTGGATCCAACCTTGTCGCTGAACGTGCTGGAGCGATCAAAGTGGGCGCGCGTGTGAAAGTGCTCACGCTCAAAGACGAGGTCTTTGCCTAATCTCAAAAGAGAGCGAACTGGATTCGCCTGAGTGTCGCGGCTGTCAAGCGATACTGTAATCAGGTGTTTTGCTCGATTGCTTTTCCTGAATTTACCCGTGTTTGTTCTTGTATCGATCTCCTCCTCGCACGCTAGGAAGCGAGCAGGATGAGCTTGAACCGGTGAGACCACCAGTTAGACTTGTGATACTGGCGCTACACGTCATTTCCGATTCCTTTTCTCGAAATGACACTGACTTTGTTGGCGATGCTGTTAGCGGCGAAGCTGTCGAAGCAAGGGGCTCCTTTCTCCTTTCAGGCGAGATTTGCGATGTGAGGGGCATTTCGAGTTGCACGGGCGAAGTTCCCTGTTCGGATGATGACGTTCGTACATGGAGATGCAACGGCTCGATCCTCACCGGTGACGATGAGTCGTGGCTCTCTTTTGCTTTGGGGAATAGCTCGCCGGGTACTGGACGTGGATGAACAGGCTCAAGGCTCGTATGATGGTCTCCAACTCTCGGTGATCTTGGAGTTGTCGGGGTTTGCTCGAGAATTTTCGAGCCGCTGTGTGAGAGTCTCCGAGCACTCGATGACTTCCCCAGCTTTTGCAGTGATTCAAGGTTGAGCTCCAAGCGTTTCGGTGCATGCCAGTCTCTCACCAGCATCGCAATGAAGTCTGCGTGCTTGGTCAGTGACGCGTTCGCTGAGTTGCTGGTGTGGAAGACTGCCATCGCGGCCCGTGAACACACGGCATCAAACAGAGCGACGTTGCTGACACCGTGAGCAAAGCTGATGCCGACGCCTCCTTCGATCACCACGATTTTCTTTTGGAGAACGCGTAGGCAGCTCAAGAGGCGATCGAGCGACCTACTCACGGATGTCGGAAGTCTGTGGAGCGCCTTGGAGCACTTGATTGCGTCGGAGTCTCCGTCTTGACCGAGAACAGCGTCTGGGACATCAGCATCGAGAATCGGCTCCACCAAGTGCTCGAGCCAATCCAGTAGCAGTACTGGATACAACGAGACAGTGGTGCACAGCTCGCAGACTTCTTGCCAGTTCGACTCGCCGACGTTGAAGGCGACCTTGATTGGGAAGAGCTCTTCTTGCGAGATGTGGGTCGTCGAGCTGCTCAGCGTGAACGAAGGCACGGGCGGCGGCGGTGTTGGTGACAAGGACCCAGCTTTAGGACTCGTACCGCCGAAGAAGCTGCTCGCTCGTCCGGCTTCGTTGTTCTCCGTGGTGTTCCCTTCGAAGATCCCCTTGATGTGTGCTTCCTGGATGCCTGGAAAATCCCCCACAAGCTTCCCATCGATCTGCGGAAACGGGATGTGGTTGATGAATGCGTGGATCACCTGGGCAGGTTGCAAGTCAGCTGCTTTCTCGACTTCGCCACACAAAAAGTCGAGCACTTTCGGCAGCGCGAGCCTGGAGCCGGAGGTCTTCTCCCCATGCACCATGCGATTTTGGTGCTCAACCATCTCCCCGACGCTGAATCGATCGTGGATGAACGGCAATGCGAATACGACCTTGGACGCGTTGATGTACTCGTGGAAGCTGCACACGAACTTCGCCTGGGCGGATGTCTGAACGGATCCAGGGCGGTCACGGCGCACGATCTTAATTGCTTGTTCGGGCGGAATGTTGTGCATGAAGATGAGCACGCAGGCAATCGCGAGGCCCGTGCGACCGTAGCCAGCGTGACAATGGACCGCAACCTACAGAGTACTTGGTGTGAATCTCAATGCATATCGTGTGCAGTGATGATGAAGCATTTGTAGTTGAAACAAACCTTTTGATGTCCGTCTTGCAAGATCGACGCCATGACCTTGACGATATCCATCATGAACGGCAGCGTTGGAGTCGTCATATCCTCCCAGCCAAAGTTGTAGAAGCGAACTGTGCGTTGAGACCAAGACGACCAAGCGATTAGATTCAGAAGCCCATCACGTAAAGAGACATTTGGCAAAGCGTCGGTCACGTACTGTTCTCCACCATGAGGTCCTTCTCAGGGTCGTACGGGAAGCCACTTGCGCCAAGACCGTCGCCGCAGTACGGGTGCTCGCCGGGGAGAGTCAGGTTGAACACCGCGGATATGCGCAGCCTAGGCAAAGGAACAACATTGACGTTACTACCCAGCCATCTAGCAGCACTAACTTCTTCGAGAACCAGCGTACATGCGACTCACTTTTGGAACTGCTGGGCGATCTGGTAGTCCTTCATGAGCCGAGACGACGGTCTCATCATGCCCAAGACTCGATCGGTGACCCAGTCGGCGTGCAGCCCCAGCACCGGAGAGTTCGTCTTGGCCAGCGCGGCGCTCTCACTGCATCGCTTGCACTTGGCTCCTCCACAGAGTCGGCACTTCACGGTCAACGTCTTCTCCCATTCGCGAGGCTTCACTGGCGAGCTCATTGCGCGCTGACTGTGAGTTTAAGCGAGTTTAACTGGCGCAGGTTAGGCGCAGCAGCCTACCAACTGGGAAATGAAGCTGCAAGCAGATTAGAGCAGCGGTGATGTCTGCCTGCAGTCGCTCTATTCGGCCTCGGAAGAAAGCACCGAGTACCCGATCAGGTAAGAAGAACAGCGTTCCTGGCAGCGTTCGCCCTCGGTGTTTCTGTTTTTTTGCAGCTAAAACTGATCCGTCATGCGCGTGCCGCTTCCATCCGCAGCATGGAGCATCATCGCGTCGACCAGCTAATGGGATCTGGTCCATAAATACCAACAGCTCGCTCGTTGGACAGCCGAACGCCACATATTCGATCGTTTCGTGACCTCGTGGCCTGTGGCACAAGGAAGTACGTGAGCGAAAGAATTCGATGCTCTTTAAGGAACAGAAGTCAAGTGCGGGATCCGTTTGTTGTTTGCAGCTCTTAGCTCTCGTGGCTGAGTGGGGAGCCAGAAAGAGCAAGCCCAGTGACACAAGAGCTCGAGTTGTGCTATGTCAGTACGCTGGGATTCGTCGAGTTCGACTGAGCTGGGGGTGTTTGCACAAAGACTTGGGTGAAAGTATCCTGGAAACCCTCGCTCGCGACGCGATTGGCAGGTATTAATGTCTGCTTTCTATATTTACAGGTCATCATCTCGGCGCTCTTACTCTTGGGAGACTGAGCTCGGTGTGATTGATATGATAGGCATCGTTCTCGAGCTTCAACAGAATAACCAAGCAAGCGACAAGTCGTGAGCGTAGGCCTGGACATGAAGTCGAATGGGAGTGCTCGCGCGCTATTGCCCGCATCGGGGCGGACGGCACTCGCGTCGCCTTTGTCTTCATCTCTATCCTTCTCGTCGCGGATGTCACCCACGAGTGGTAGCGGTAAGAAGAGACGGAGCTCTACCACAGACAAACTACAATCCCATGCTTCGAGTAATGGGCAGAGCAGCAGTCGGACGGTGTCACCCCCACATGAGGCATTCCCGTACGCCATGGAGGGCATGATGCCCTCCAATCCCGCTGGGATGTCCGTTCCCGGCCACGAATTTTTGTATCAACTGCAGCAGCTTCAGCATCAACAAATACACCAACAGGGAATGGTAGCAGCAGCTGCGGCCGCTGCAGCCTATGGCTACTCGAATGGTGGCATCCAATCGATGGCTCCAGGTTTCCCATCGCAGTACGCAATGGCGCCTCCTCAGATGATGTCTCGAGCTCCTAGCACGACGAACATGGTGGACGACAACTTCGCGCGGCACTTTGGATCGATCCATCCAGGTGCAAGTGCGCAGCAGCAACAACCATCCCAAGCGTATCCTAGTGGCGGCGGCTCTTTCGACATCACTCCAGCAAGCTGTGGAGATGAAGATGGTGCGAGTCTGACCCAGCGCCTTGAGAAGAAGGACCACATGATCAATCAGCTCGGCTCGTTCCTCTCGCAGATGAAGCAAGAGTCGGAGGGGACAGCAACGGCGTGGAAGGAGAAGCTGCAGGAGATCTCTGACTTGAAGCGTCAGCTAGCAGCAGTGACCCAGCAGCTGACATCAGCACAAGACCAGGAGCGGGACACCGCGTCTCAGTTGGAGCAAGTCGGGCAAGAGCTTGCCGCTACAATTCATGCCTTGAAAGAGAGCGAACAGACGCATATCGAGGAGCTCACAATCATGAACGAGGAGATCAAGAAGCGACAGAGCGAAGGGGATCACATGAAAGTCGGCTACGAGCAAAGTCTGAAGGATATTTCGCAGGAGCTGCTCGAAACCCAGCAGAAGCAGCAAGAATCGCTCTCGCGATCCCTAGCGCTCGAAGAAGCGCTACAGAAGATAGAAGAAGACAACCGTATCGTGTTCACCGAGTGCGACGAGGAGCGACAAAGTCTGAAGAAGGATTTGGAGAACCTTACCAGCCATCTCGACGGCATTGAGCGCGAGAAGCAGGAACTCGGTCAGCATCTCTGGAACGTCACTCAGGAGCTGCAACACTGCAAGCAACACGAAGAAGAGCTCGAGCGCAAGTGTGCAGGCACGATGAGTGAACTGGAAAAGTCGCAGAGCTCATGGAGTGAGCGCTTTCACCACTTCCAGAGCGAAAAGGCTGAGCAGCTTGGCGTACACTCGATGCTGCAGACTGAGCTGCAGGAGATGGAAGCGCAATTTCAGAGCGAACGAGCGCAAAAGGAGGAGCTGAACGAGCTCATGGTGCGCGAGATGCAGCGCTTCCACGACGAAATGGAACATCTCCATCAGTCCCACAAAGAATCGCTGGAGCGTGAGCTTGACGAAAAAGAGCAATGGAAGCTACAAGCCCTGGACCATCAGGAAAAGCTTACGAGGCTGGAGAAGAAATTCGCGCAGGCTTGCGCTGATGTCGAAGAACTGCAAGGACGATTACGACAGATCGATGAGGAGAACCAGCACCTGCAGCAAAACGGGACCGAAAAGGCGTCGACTTTGCAGGAGATGAACAACGAGCTGCACAAACTCATGGACGGGCTTCACGAGACCCAAGATCGCTACGAGCAGCTTCAAGTCCAGTGGGAGCGGCACCAGATTGGACTTCGAAAGTGCGTTCAGCTTATTTCGAATGGAGGTAGCAGCGGTGGTGTTTCTTCCCAAGACCTCAACTTGGTTGATTCTTTTCCTGAACGAATCATCGGCGCACTGGAAGAGTACGTGCAACTGAGCTCGTCGATCGACGAGATGAAGATCTCTGTACTTCGCGCCCAGCAGGAACTTGACAGCGATCGTGAGCGAATTCGACAGCGTGAGCAAGAGCTACTGCAACAGTGTCAAAGTCTACAAAGCGACCTGGAGAGCACCAGAGCAGACGCGAAGACATTAGCACAAGAGCTCCAGCAGGTCTCGCGCCAGTTTGGTGGGAATGAAACCAAACTCTCCACCCAAGTGCAGCAGCTAACAAAGGAGCTTGAAGAGGTACGCACGAACAGCGGTCTCCAAATCCTCCAGCTCCAGAAAAGCTTAGACTCACAACGAGCCCGTACGAGTCAGCTCGAGAACGAGAAGAAGGACTTGCTTCAAGAGGCCGAACATCTGAGCTCTTCGATGGATGCGCTCTACCAGACTCGAAACGAGAAGCAGATTGAGCTTGACCAGCTCCGAGCGACTTGGAAAGAGCTTCAGCTGGAGCACAGCGATTTCAGGGAGAACTACGAGGACTTGGACGCCAGAACAGCGCGAACAATCGACGAGCTCAACGCAAAGCTGAAGGAGCTGCAGGGACAAGTTCATGCTCATCGAGGCCAAAGCAACGCGCTCAAATCGGAGAACGAGCAGATGATGGAACAGCTGGGCAGAATTCAGAACGAGTACGAGTCGCTCTCTCATCGGTTCATGGGCGATCAGGCCAAGTGGCTCGAGAAGGAACACGAAATGGGCGCAGTGCTAGAAGACAAGACCCATCGAATGGACGAGATGCTGGAAATGCTGACGCAGCTCCAGTCCAAGACCGAGTTTCTCGAGAAGTCGCGTCTGAACGAAGACCAGAGTGCTCGGCAAGAAATCGAAAAGTACCAACAGCAACTGCTTGGCCTTGGGCAGGAGAAGAAGCGCTTTGAGCTCGCGTACACGAGTCTGAAAGCGCAGCACGACCAGGTGCTTCAGGAATCGTTCACGCTGAAAGAGGAGAGGCGACATTTTGTGCAGCAGCAGAACGACACGGACGAAGAGCTCGGCGCGCTCAAAACCGAGCACACGAGGATGAAGAGCGAGTTTGACAGAGTGAACCGCACCAAGTCTGGACTACAGGCGGAGCTACATCGAGTCACAGACGAAGCGCAAGACGTGCTGCGCCAATTCGAGGTCGTGCGGCGTGATGCAAGAGCGCAGGAGAAGAATTATCAGAGCGAGCTGGAGCGCATGAGGAAGGAAATAGAGGATTTGCGAGCGGAAAGCGGCGAATCGAGTGCGCTCGTCGAAGAGATGCAGACGAAAATGACGTCGATACAAAATGCAGCGAACGCGACGATCAACGACCTGGTGACCGAGTTGCAGAACGCTCAGGAGACGATCTCGTTTGAGAAGAATCGCCTGCACAAGGAGAACGAGATGCTAAAGTCGCAGTTGAAGTCAATCGATGAAGACATGCGTCGCAAAGAGATGGACTTGAAGGAGCTGCAGACCGGACTCCGTCTCGAAAAGGATCAGTTTTCCGACAAGGAGAACGAGATGATGCTCAAGTTCTCGCGGCTTACGAATACGCTCGAGCAAAAGAAACAGGAAGTCGACAAGCTCAGCAAGGAATTGGAGGCGAAGGGACTGAAGGTCGCAGAGTACGAGCGCAAGCTCACACCACTGGTGAATGCCAAAGACAGTCTTCAGGCGAAGAACACGGAGCTGAAGCAGGCGTTTGACGCGAAGACGAGAGAGGTCCACGACATGGAGGAGCGCTTCCGAGACGACATGGCGAGGGTGATGAAGGAGAAGAGGGACCTCGAAGCGATCTACGTGACGATGAAAGAAGATTACGAGTCCGTGCGGTCGCAGACGAGCGAACATCAGCAGCAATGGCAAAACGACTGCAAGGTGCTGAAGCACAACCTAGAGCGAACGAAGAACGAGCTCATCAAAGCCAACACCGAGGTGCTGACGCTCACGCAGCGACTGGAATCGTGTCAGGGGGCAGCGAACGAGACGATCTCGGAGCTGTCTGCGCGCCTCCAAGCTGCTGAACAGCAGAAGGAGATGAGTGTCAATGGGCTCCAGCGTGAGATCAACCTGGAGCGCGAGCGACGCCGCGAGGCCGAGGTTCAGAAGATGGAGCTCCAGCGGGTGCTTCGACAGAAAGGAGGGGCTTCGACTACACCAGCTTCGTCTGCTGGGATCAGTAGCACTTCACTGGAAGATCGCTCAGCCTGGAGCAGTAGTGGCATTGATCCTGAGATTTCTTCGTCGTCCATGCCACCAAAGTCGGCCCAGAATGTTTCGAACAATGCTGCGACGTCACCAGCGCCAACGCAGACATCGACGCCCAAGGCGAAGCACGCAACAGCAGTAGGACCAGCACTAGAGATTCGCAAGTTCTACGCAAACGAGCCAATGACGAACGCAGAACTCTCGAATCTCCCCATGGCGTTGATCAAGGCGCAGATCGGCTTGGACCTCTCCGGCGGCAGCAACAGTAGTCCCACGAAGAGCAGTCATTTCCGAGCGTCTTCGTCTCTGGCTCTCCCCGATCGAGACCTGCACAACCAGGAGAACAACGACGACATACCGCCTCTTCCACTTGAGAAACTACCCCAGTACGTTCAGGCTGAGTGAGAACCCCACGAGCATCAAGCAGCTCTTGCGATGGCTGACCAATATTGATATTTTCCATGCTCTGCTTTCATAGGAACCCGGAAGCGGACTCCAGCAGCGAAGCCACCCCGAGCTGCGACAGTGGACAGCGGTCCTCACAGTCGTACCTGGCGTCGCTCAGCTCGCGCAGCACGGAGCGGTTCTTCATGGACTCGACGGACGGAAAAAACCGACTGGCAGCCGCGTCCAAGAGTAATGCCAGTGGTGGCTCGGGCTCGGGTGCAAGTGGGAACAACAAGAAGCTCGGCGCAATTAGTAGTAGCAGCAGCACGAAGAAGAGGCGGCCGAGCGCCGGGCTGCCAATCTCAGCCAGCTCTGCGGCGCTTGTGGCCGCGTACGCACTACCGGCGTCGTCCCCCACGAGCGTCGCGCAGAAATCCAAGAGCACCTCCAAGCTACTGCCTCGCATCCCGTAAAGTCATTGCAAAGTTAATGATGAAGATGAGCCAAGACAAGCAACATGCAAGCGGCAATGATGAATGCCACGGTGAAGCTTGTTCTCTATAGAGCCGATACGCTAATGTCCCTCACAGCAGCAGTAGCAGCAGCTGTCTGCAGCCCCGTGGTGGGGAAGCTGTACACGTACACAGGGAACGCGACCTCATCGCTCGAGTCCCTGGCGCGCAAAAAATGCTTGGCGTCGTGCTGGAGCGCGCCCGGGAATTTGTACAGATACGTGAGTACTCTGCACGGTCGCGGAAGCTGCTCGAGCTTTGCGCAGATTAGCCTGACACAGATGTGTACGCATAGTACAAGTCACCGAGTGAGTGAACGAGCCGGAGATAGAACTACTGCATGTGGTCATGAATCCAAGCTCACCCAAGGCCACGTTCGATGAGGAAGAGGAACATGATGGTCGCGTCCGCGTAGTCAAAGTCCATGGCGTTGCCGTGGTGAATCGTCACGAGATGTGCGACACCGGCAGCCTCCGCTGCGTGTCTGGCCGCCTGCACACGCGCCTCGTCGATCTCGATGCCGACTGCACGGATGCCGAAGGTCGTGGCAGCGGCGATCACGAGCCGCCCGTCACCGCAGCCCACGTCGTAGAACACGTCGCGCTCGGTGATGTCCACAAGCTCCAGGGCGCTGCGGAACACGCGCAGCGGCGTTGAGTGGAGCTTCTTGCGCGGCGCGAGCATGGCTCGTATTCGTGCAGGTATGAGATTGCGATCTCGAGGCCGCGTCGTTTCGCGCGTGAGTGCGACACAAAGGACCGGCTGGCGCAGAGTGGAATGAATGAATGCAAATTGAGAGATCCCACCCGTTTACTGATGATGATGATGACACAAGAGACGGATACGCGTCAGCTCACATTGTTGCGTGGTGGCCACAACAAAGACCGCACCGTACCGTACCTACAGTGTGAACGCATTGTGCTAGACGCTTGCCATGTCATGCGTCGTGCGCATTGAAGGAATCACAAAGCACCAAGGGCCATCGTAAACGACGATGAGCTCGTGATATCGTGACAATAGAACACACACCTTTCCGCCGTCTATCGGAGGCGCCAGCGAAGCCAACACCATCGTCATTGGAACTAAATAAGGTGTCGTTGTTCATTGCAAAATAGATGTGTGTGGGAGGAATAAAAGTAAATAGTCCGTCCGTGGGAACGGATCGCATGGCGTGCTTGTTTGTATGCGCCGCCTTGTCGAGGGTCTTCTTGTAGTGTGTGTGTGCCGCATAGAGCGTCTGGGAGCTTGCGCAGGACGATAACAGCAGCGGGTCAGTTGCGTCGTTGTTGTCGATGTCAAGCGGGTCTCTGGTGCTGCTTGTTCTGTTGATGCGCCGCGTCTCAGCACGCACACACTTAGCGCGTGCCTTTCCACGGGTATACGACGTGCTGGTGCAAGTTCTCGGCGTCATGCGCGTCCAGCGCGGCTTCCTCTTGCGGTGCCGCCTGCGTGTGCTGCGCCGCGGCCGTGGAGCGGGCGTAGCCGGTCACCGCGGCGGACGCGAGCACGAGGGGCATGACCGCGAGCGTGCCGGACTTGGACTTGGTCACATTTGCCGCGATGGACGCGAAGGCGGATGGCGATGGCATTGTGGTTGTTGGTGGTATTGGTGGTGTTGGTTAATAGATCGCAGGTGCTTGGGTTCTTGCGGGGCTTCTTGCGGACTGAGAGCTCCGCGCACTTCCTTCCATGGACCTGGTCGATGGCCATTTCTGCGTGCGCAGAGAAATTCCGCAGCAAAGAACGGAAAGCAAATAATCCAGAATGAACGCGATTCCACCCATCATCAGCTGTACCTCTCACAGTTTATTTCCTGTGCTATTTGCGCAGCGAGCTCCGTCTATAAATGGCGCACTGCTTGCAATGCTTTACCACTTAGAAATACCAAGGCTAAAGGAGCCACGCACACAAAATCTAATTTTAGATTCCTTTGAAAGTTAATATACAAGAATCCATAAATAATGAAAAGGAAAGATTCAGAAACCCCTACCCATACTTCAAGATTTAAAGCGTGGATTGGCTGAAATGACGGGAGAATCAGAAAGCTTGCGCAACCAGGAGAATGTTCGACACCACGAGAAAAAAATGTGACGAGGAAGTGCGATCGCTGCCAGCCACTCGCTGCTGTCAGCGCTTCAAAACAGTTGTTGATGGCTGGCCAGTCGCACAATCAGCAGGAGCGACGCACGCAACACACCGTGCGGATATTGGTCGGAGTTTGAGACGCTCGGCACCACCACCGCCGCCCGTGGTCTGTACCCTTGCGACAACTTTAGCGACGTATTACTGCTTGCGTTCTTGCTTGCTTTTTCAAGCGCATAAAGTAGCGGGCTGGATCAGTATTGTAAACTTTCTTTATTTCCGAATGCACGACTCGTACTTTACGGGTCAAATCCACACTTATCGCAAACCGTTTCGGTATGAGGCAGGGGCCAATGCTCATGGCATGCTCTCGATGGCTTTCTCTCGCCAGCTTCTCGACTGCCCACGCGAGGTGGTGCCTCTGGTTCCACCCACAGTGCAAATGCAAACGGTTGTTTTGCAGGGCGCTCCGACGGAAGCAGGAGTGCAAAAGGCTGTCGAGATTGCATAAAGTGGCCTACGTGACTACCATGTCCTGTACAGACAGCCTAAAAATCCCTCATCGAAACGGTCACGATATGTTGTCGGGAGCATGCTGGTTGTTCATCAGCATGTGCTGTATGAAGGAGTATTCAGCTACATCAGAGCTGCATTTGTAACTTGCGGAAACTCGCAGCAGTGACAACTTCTGCACTTCGCTGGTGTCCACAAGGAGTCCTTGCTAAGGACGCAAAGATTTGTGGTTGCCTGGAAGGAGGTGACTTGAATGCTGCATGGAGCAAGATACTGTGCCGGTATGCTGAGAGTAGCTTCACAAGTCTTCTGACGAATCCACTCGGACAGTACGCGCTCAGGCACTCGACGAGCGCTCGGCTGAATGAATGAGCGCGGTAGAGCAGGTGGGTACCCCCACCAGCTGGTTAGTTGAAAATAACATGAACATAACTACCTGACTCATCGTCATAACCGTAATCGCCAGCGACGATGTTCGGGACGTTCTCGAGAGCAACTTTAATCTGCGCAATAGTAATGCGAGTGACAAGGATAGTGTGATGGTGCTCCCATGTGCACTCGAAGAAGCGGGTGCCATTCGTTACAATCTCATCGCCGACATGCACATACACAGCTTCTGTGTTTTGCTCCAAGCCCGCATGGCCCCAGTTCAGTGAGTTTGTCCACACGCACACAATAAAGAATCGTCGTTGCGCACATGTGAGCAAATCCAGATGTGTTGTCAGATGGAGAACCAGACAAGTGCGTACCTATTATCAGCGTGATGTCGTCAATGATGCATATTTTCGTATGCATTTCCGTCGGCGCGGAACGGACGTGAACTCTGCAAGCTACTAAATACGGTGCCCAAGGTGGCGAAAATCCCGATGATTCTTTCTGAATGGAAATAAAACCCAATATGGACTGCGTAATTTAATTAAACCCAAAATTGTGGACATCATTTATGTACATCGACATAATTTTGATTGCCTTTGTAAAAGTTACTTAATTTTTTTTCAAATTTTGTTTTTTCAATTCGACAAATTTTGGCCGTTACTGCCATCCTGTCATCTCACACTTGATTTTCGGACAACAAAACAAAACGAAAACGCGAACACGCTTTCAGACGTGCAGGTGGCGGCGACAGCAGCAGCAACTCACAGTGCTGGGACCAGAATGCGCAAGGAGCAGCCGTATGGATGACAAGCGAATGAGCGAGCGCAGCAGACTTGCCCAGACCGCCCAGACCTCGGTTCTGATTCAGTGGTACACTACAAGAGACAGCCACAAGCGCCAAGAAGGTAGTACGAGAGATCACCTTCTATCAAGAGGCCCTGCCTTCTTTGTGTACTCCTGGAGTCGCTTGTTAGAGCGCGGTTCCGGATCTTAACACCCAATCTGTTATTTTGTGTGTGTGCGGACGATGCTTAATAGTGCAGCTTTGATGCTGCAGGCGTGTGAATTGCGGTAGGTGCTGGACGCTGACTGTTGCCGTTGCTCAAGCGCGTCGTCCCAGGCAGTAGCATATCGCCGTCGACGCGACCAAAGGTGAGATGAAAATTGCACTTTGTGTCGACGAAAGTCTCGCTGCGGATTCCCTCAAGTGAATCTTACTGAAGATGGTGATACGCGTGCTGTTGCGATGAAAAATAGGTGGTTAAGGCGATCTTTACCCGTGATTTCGACGATAAAAGCCGCAACCACAGCCCAGAGACGCCGCAAGCAGCCAGAATCACCACCCAGACGCATTTTCACGTGAAACATCATCGAGAGATCTCGTCCTCCAGCCTTCTGCTCCAGAACCAAGCAAAGAGAGCTCTCCTGGCCGACAATCTGGTTGGCGAGCACCCTGTTGACCGTGCATACTAGAGAAAAGGTGAAAGCGACTGCGCGCGAAACGGCGAGAGCGTTTCATCTCATATTCTGCGGTGAGTCAGCAGATGGTGTGAGTCAGCAGGTCCAATTCAGATTCCAGCCGAACGTGAGAGCTGCTCACCAACGACCCTTTCTTCCTCCCTCTTATTTCCTCAAGAGCCGTGTCAACCAAATCCGAAGGTAAAACATTTGGAGCTTGAGTGAAAGTTCGAACGCGCCGTCATGCGTTTTGGAGGTATGGATATAATCTCCTCTCTACTACAACTGAGTCGATTGCAAAGGTGGTCCGTCAACCTCAACCTCTCCCCCTCACCTCCAAAAGCGTTTCAGGGACCCCCAGAAGTGCTTCAGGATGGCTTCGCTCTCTTTTTCTCTTGCATCAGCCTCTGGCGTTTGTTTGGTGAGTTGACCCTGAAAGCTGACTGGTCGGTCCCTCTAAGAATTCTGAAGCTTCTCACTCGCTCGCGTGCGTGTGCGAGACGAAGTTCGATTAGCAAGGGGCAGGGTTGTTGAGACTTTGTTCGAGCCGCAGGAAGGAGCAGGGTTATGCGCTCAAACCTGAACAATTCGGTCTTTTCACATGGTTCTGCTCCATTTACATGCTCACGTTCGAAAAACCGACTGATTCTGCTCCATGTTGCTCGCTCGAGCTCGAGCATCCAGCCATTTCGGATGATTCTGCCTCTGTTTTGCGGCTCACGAGGATGTGTCAAACAAAAAACAGAAACGAGTGAGTCAGAACGAGCTGAAGCCGCACCATTCAAAGCTGGAAGCTGGTCGGTCATGAAGAAAAAGGATAGACTGACGGGCTTTTGTATGACACCTATCGAATGCAGTAGGAGATCCGCAGGCCAACACCTTGACAGGCAACGATCACGGAGCAATGAATTCTCGCTCGAGTGAAAAAAGATGTGTGTAATGTTTACGGATCGAGGGAACGGGGATCCGCGAATCAAAAGCACATCGATCGTATCGCTACCAGCGCACCTCCGATTTCTGAGATCGGCCCTCTTTTTTTTCCGAAGTCGTTGGCGAGAGCATGAAGATGAATGTGAGGGGGGAGGAAGAAAACCTTCCGACAGTGTTAGGTTCTGTCCATACCAGATCAACTACTGAGGGCGACACATTCCTGGTCGCCCATTGACCAGATCCCTTTCATTGGCCATCGGCTCCCTCCCGCCCGTCCACCCTTCGACTTTCTTATCCTGGTGGCTCAAGAACGAGTAAAAGTGTGACGTGACGCGAAACAAAATTAGCATCCAAGTGATACCCTGAACCCATTTCGACGCGTCAGTCAGCAGTATTATCAGGTCCAACGGACACGCTAAAACTCAAAATGCAGCACCGAAAGCCGCGTCATCCAACAAATTTCAAGCCATTCGAAGCTGCCAAACGCAATCTCACCGACCAAAATCGGCATTGGCCACTCATTTCAAGCATCGACATTCTAGGAAACCCATTCAGCGGCGGCCTTAGCACCAACTCGCTCTCGTTTTACGCACATTCGAGCCTTGCTCGGTCGTTGTTCGAGCACGGCTTGCATGGCCATCCACTCCATTCGATTCGTTCGGTGTTGATGCAAACGTGACATGTCCGTCAAAAGCAGAAGAGCAAAGATGGCTACACTCCGTGTGCAACCTTTGAAGCTCGCACTCTCTCCCATCCAAAGTCAGTAAAAGTGAGCCAGGCGGCGCGATTGACGTTCGTTTGAGGGAGAGGAGGGAGCGCGCCGCCCTCGCTGCCTTCGCCTGTTTGCCGAGCAAAGTAGGATCACTTCCAATCACCCTCCGCATAAGCAAACATGGTTCTGCGCGATGGATGGGTGGCAATACTGTAGGCTCGAGCGGATGCCGTCGTTGTCGTCGCGAGCGAGTGTACTACTTTGTATCTCTCTGTTGCCTGTTGGTAAGGCTCGTTGTGGCGCTTGTGCGGGCGGACACGGTGTCGGCCACTTCAGCTGGTCGACACGATGCACGGCCTACGTGAACCATAGACGCCCATCGCTTACGAAGAGGGCGCAGGTCAATCTATAAGCGAACGCCAGCCATTGAGCCTCTTTGTGTGTCTGTGGCGGCTCTTGTTTCTACTACTCGCCAGAACTCATTGTTACAGGGGACTTGCAAATAATGGATAGACGCACAGCCCAACGGAGACCTACGCGACACGAGCCCGATCGTTGTTCGCTCGCCACCGTCACCAGCACGGTTCCCCCGCTTTGCTTCCAGGCCAAGCCTCCCCAGTCCGTCCGCAGAGAGCGAGCAACGTAATCGTGCGTGGCGTGCGGGGCCGACCGAGGGTGACAAATCAGCGGAAGCGTGCGCAAGCTTTCTGGTCTCGTTCCAGCGCACTTCCGCTCGATCTCCATGGAAGAAGCGAGCGCCCACGGCCGCCACACACACACACAGAATTCCAGTTGCCCACCGTTTTGGTCGAAAAGCCGAACAAAAGCCAAGCCAAACAGTAACAAAGCAGCTGGTCGTCACCCATCGCTGGCCTGAGAATAAGACCTCGCTCGAAGAGCAGCACAATAGCGATATATCATTTTTATTTATCTTTTTATAAAGAGTAAGCTGTTCTAAGAAAGATGTCTTTTATTGAATCTCTGTATACATACTATTTTAGCGTCTCTTAAAACTGCAATTAGATCCTCTATATCATGTATAGAGGTATTAAGAATTTGTCTTTTAGAAAAGCAAGTCCTTATCTAGAGGTGAGCCTAATGTCCTACCGTGTATTTCCCTCTAGGTGCGCTAGAAACTGGTTGGCTGGTTGCCCGGTCTAAAAAAGGGCCACCTTTGCTCCCCCCCCTCCCCCTCCCCCCTTTACCTACGGTATGCAGGGTTTTTGATTTTCAAATGGCGCGAGTCGAGCGAGGAGGTCCCGCCGCAGTGAGTGAAGACGCCTGCCTTTGCCTTCACTGCTGTCCGCGCAGTCCAGAAAAAAGAGAGGGAGGCAGACCAGAGGCGAGTGGGCGGATCCATTCGATCCATCCGCGTTCGTTCACTCATTCACGCACGCACGCAGACAGAGGACGAGTGCCCAGCGGCAGGCGCGGAGCATGAATGAGCTCACGCCTCCGCACGCGCTGCAGCACCACGGCAGTGGCTCTGGTACCAGCAGTAATAGCCAGCATCCAGGTCTCCAGCAGCATCACCAGCAGCTCCACCACTCTGCCGGGACTGGGACTCAGCAGCAGCAACACCATCAGCAGCAGCAGCAGGTACACCAGCTCCAGGCGCGCGGCGGCGGCGTCGTGCCGCCCATGGTGCATATGGGCGGTGGATCTTCGTCCGCCATGGCTTCATCTTCGTCAATAGCGAACGAACGGAAACGGTAAGGATGAGTTCATGTGAAGACTCTTTGAGTGGATGAATGGACCCATTAGATAGAGCCACCGAGCCCCAAAGTATCTTTGAGTCCAGCCATCTGAGTCTTGTCATCTGAGTGATGTGGAGATAATAAGGACGGGATGGAAGAGGGTTCGGTGACGCCTGTGGCTATGGTGGATAAGGTGTCGGGTGAACAAGTGGCTGACTGAATGCGTGTTTGCTTGACGGCCTCCTCCGTCTGTTGTGCACCATTGAAATGGTTATGATGAATAGGTTCCCTGGTCGTGGCAGTGCAGAGCCCAACTTTGCGAACGAGTACTCGATCGGCGGCGCATTCAACTACGGCGGCCAACAGCAGCAACAGCAGGTGCCGCCGCAGCCAAAGGACCGGGAGCTCAAGTTCGACTTTGCGCCGCATGAACAGCAGCAGCAGCACTTCCAGTCGCAGGCCGGGAGTTCCACCCCATATTCGTACAGCTACGGTGGTGGAGGTGGTGGCTATGGCCACTACAACGCCGCCGCCGCGTACCAGCAACAGCAGCAAGTCATGGGTCACGTTGGGCTCCACTCGCATCACCAGCAACAGCAACAGCAGCAGGGCTATGGTGCAGATCCGCTAGGGATGCTCGTGAGTTCTGCGACGCAGCCTGACGCAATGCCACAGCAACAGCAGCAGCAGCAGCAGCATGAGCTTGTGAAGGGACCAGGGGCGACGCCAAAGTACCGCGGATCCTATGGTGCGCCGCCGCCGCCGCCGCCAACGCAGGACGCCGCGTTCCTAGGTGGTGGTAATGGTGGCGGCGGAGGCAACCAGGGATTGCAGTCCTATGGCGACCGCCAGCAGCAAGACAGCTATCTAAAGTTCGCAACGAGCACAGTGCAGCACCAACAACACCAACAGCAGCAGCAGCAACAACAACAGCATATGGCGCTGGACGTCGCGAACCCGCACCAGGCGGCCTTCCGGTCCCATGTGATGCCACCCTCAAGCTCCTACGGTGGAGTTGCAGCGTCAAGCAGCGGTGGTGGCTCGTATCCGTACCAGAACGTGCACCATCGCAGCTCGCAGCCGAGCATGGACCTCGTGTCGCCCGCGGCAACGCTCGGCATGTCGTCCTCGTCATCTAGCGGTGGCGGCGGCGGTGGCTACGAGTCCTCAAACCTCCTCAGCACCTCGTCGCTGCAGCGCATGAACAATGGCTACTCGTTGACCACCACCGGCAGCGGCAACAGCGGCACCTCGTCTCGTGTGCCAAACCTGTTTCCTGGCTCTGCGGCCGCGCTGACGAGTCGTCTCAAAGACTCTGGTGGTGGGGGCGTTGGTGGCGGCGACATGTTAGATCCGCGCGTGCCGACGTCCTTAGGATACGATCCTCACCAGCAGCAACAGCAGCAGGTATCCTCAGCGATCTCGAAGGGCTTTGGCGGTGGTGGCATGAACATGTACGCAGTCTCGTCGACATCTCCGAACTCTGCGGTGCTGTCGTCAGGAGCAGATGCGTCGAGCGGCCACAGCAACAGTGGCGGTGGCGGTGGTGTCATGTACCAGGCGCCGCCGTCCAGTGCGCTCACTGGTAGTAGTGCTGGTGGTAATGTCAGTGGTGGTGATGTCGTGTGCAGCCTGTGCCTTGGCAGCCAGTGCGATCGCGTCGCGCACGCCTGCGGTCACCGCTTCCACAGCTCTTGTCTGCAAGACTGGGGCGAGAAGCTCGTCTGTCCTATCTGTCGACCGGTACGTCTTCACAATATTTGAAGCTGCTCGTTTGTATGGAAATTGGTTTTTGGGTTGCTGACAATTTCTGCATTTTCTGTTGATTTGTGTTTGTTGATAGGCTACGCACCAGATCACGAGCCTCGTTCACGGATCAGGCCACGTCGTCGGCTTTCCAGCGGGAGCCAGCGGCAGCAACAGCGGTAGCAACAATGGGACTCAAATGGCCGACGCCCAGGCGCACCAAGTTGTGAGTGTTGCGTCTATGCAGCAGATGCAGCAGCAGCAGCAGTCGCAAGCGAGAAAGCCTCGTGGCACTGGTGGTGGTGGTAGCATTGCCCAGAGTAGCAACAGTCAGTCAACGCAGGCAGCGAACACCACGACGCGGCCGCCTCCCATCGACACGCGGCTGCCGGACGCCACGAGCAAGAGCCCCGCGTCCTCGACGGGCGTGACGCCGACGCGCTCGAGCTCGACGACCTCCAGCAGCGGCTCGGGCCGCGCGCGCAAGAACAAGAAGCTCAAGGACTGCTCCGTACCCGGGTGCGACCGCACGGTGCGCTCGCGTGGACTCTGCAAGGGCCACGGTGGCGGTCGGCGATGCGGCTTCTCCGGCTGCGGGCTCAGCGACCAAGGTGGCGGCTTCTGTATCAGCCACGGCGGGGGCAAGCGGTGCCAGTACGACGGCTGCGACAACTCGGCGCAGTCGCGTGGCCTCTGCAAGCTCCATGGCGGCGGCAGCCGTTGCACGATCGCCAACTGTACCAAGAGTAGCCAAGGACGAGGACTCTGTCGCGCCCATGGCGGTGGCCGCCGCTGCATGGTCGAAGGCTGCAACAAGACGGACCGCCGCGCTGGGTACTGCGTCACGCACGGTGCCGACAAGAAGTGCATCGTGGCCGAGTGCTCCAAGACCGGCCGCATCGACAACATGTGTACCAAGCACTATTTTGAGCGCAACCAGCCGTTCCCGAGAGCTCCAGCGACGGGTACCACTGCTGTTGGTGGCTCTGCTATCGCCGGTGGATCTGTCGAAGGCTACGACTTTGATGACGACGATGATGACGACGACGATGATGATGAAGACGTGGAGAGCGCTGTTGCTGCTGGCGCCAACGTTCGTCAGAAACTCGTCACGTCAGGTGCACAGGGCGGTGTGGCTCGTGCGCGCACGGACGCGGTCACTAACAGCAGCAACAGCAGTAGTAGCAGCACGAAGCGTCTGAAGCAGAACGACTACCGCGGATCCGGAGGCTCTGCTGGTAGCGCCACGAGCCTGAAGAACGCGGTCGCGGCGATGGATCTGTCCAAGAGCCAGCACTTCTGATGACCAATCGACTTCCAAGTCCAAGTCTACACGCGATGAATTCCAAGTTATGTATTTTAAAAGTGAAGAAATCTGGTGAACAGCGAGCGAAGTCCCTGCACGAAGTCCAAGAAGAAGAAAATTTCAAGAAGTGAAGCGAAAAAGTGAAGAATGAAGAAGAAGTCGAGAAGAAGAATGAAGAAGTCGAAGTCAAGCAAGCCAAGTCGAGTGAAGAATGCGAAGAAAATGCGAAAACGTGGAAGTCAGGCGCGCGTGGGTGCGAAGCGAAGCGAAGCGGTCTTCGTCTGGGTGCACGAAATGCGAGAATCAAAAACATGCGAAGAATTGAAAATTATCCAGTCGAGCGACGACAGCGAAGCCAAGCAACGAAGCGAGTGCCTGCAGAACGCGAACTACAATTTTTTTAAACGAAGTCTACGGAAACTGAAGACGACGAAGACAGTGAAGGAGGAGAAGAAGAAGGAGAGTGATCAAGTGAGGGAGGATGAATTGACAAAATGAAATTGGAAATTGGAAACATTCGCAGTTGTCAGCATCGTCCACGGTTCTCGACACGATACAAAGTGCGCGGCGAAGGAGAGGCAGAGCAGGTGAAGCAATGGAGAAGCGAGTGAAGAAAGTAAAGTGGAGAGTGAAGAAGATTCGAGTGAGTCCAGCGCTGGCGAGTTTCCCGAATGAAGGGCGTCTTGTGCGGCGCGACGAGCTACGAGCATCGAAGAAAAGAAAAGAAACAAACGAAGAAGAAGTAAAGCGAGTGGAGACGTGAGAAAAGTGAAGTTGTGAAGAAACAAAGCATGTGAAGAGATGAACGTGAAGCGGGAAGTGAAGCGAGAAGTGAAGCGAAGAAGAAAAAAATCAGTCAACAAGTGCATAACCAAGTAATAGCCCCGCCGTCAAAAGTACGAGCGATGAAGGAATTGAGGCCACCGAACTAACACAACAAATTTAAAGTGTTTTGATTCTGCTCCATGAATATGTGTTCTCGTCCCAGCTTTACTCGATTCCTCCTAAATTGTGTATTCGCACAAAGTAGACACAACTTAAGCGCCAGTACTTGGTAGCGGATTAGAACCGCCACTCGCGAGGATCGCGTCGCGCTGCTGCCACAATTTCAACCGCTTCTTGACCGCTGCCGAGCGCTGTTCCTTGAGCGACTGCACCAAGTTCCTCACCTCCTGCGCGCGCTGCTCTCTTGCGGCGAGTCGGTCCTCTCGCTTCTGCACCAATTGGCTCTGTGCAGCGACGATTTCTTCGTTCAAAAACCGGTCCTCCTCCTGGAAATCCTCAAGAGTCTTCATGCGCTCGCCCGTCGATTTGTTAGCAGCATTAGCTCGTACACGCTGTTCGAGGTACACCCCGTCGGTCATCTTGGAAGCCGAGGTCTCAATCCACTCGGTGCGCCCTTGGAGTTTCTTCGCGAGCTCGTCTGACACTCCGTCATGTCTGATTTTGACCTCGGCGGCGTCCGTTTTCCCTAGAAACATGAGTCGAGATACTGCTCCGTTCGTTAGTGCGTTGCGATCCTTGGCTGCTTCAATCCAGGATGCGCGAATGACCTCAAACTTGAGTTCCTTCGTGCGGTCCACGTCGAGTTTCACGTCTTCGGCGCTCCAGCAGTTAAGACGCCACTTGACGCAGCTCTGCGCTCGCGCTGATGGGAAACTGGTCTGGATCTCTGCTTTTGAGTCATCACCAGCACCAGTGCCGTCGTTCTCTTTCACAGCACTCTCTTTGGCTTTAGGCGCACCGACGCGGTTCCGGAAAGGACGCACCGAGCAAAACTCGCTCGGGACGACGCACTTCGAGCGATCGATGGTGCCTTGAAGTATGTATCCGCCGTCATCTGCTAGGTCTTCTGGTCCTCCGTTTTGAGCTGATCGTCGAGGCAGCTGAAGCAAACGCACGCTCTTTAATGCTACGCTCTCGCTGAGAACCTGGTCGCTTACAGAGTCGATCACTTCGAGCTTGACCGCGAGATTGTCGGTGACAGTGTCACTGTTATCCTCACCACCATTGTCTACGAACAATTTCAGTTCAATGCTGGTCCAGATCGACTTCTTTGGCGTCGTGAGCACGTCGCGAAAGCATAGTAGAGGTTTGTTGGCCTCGTACTCTCCTTCAAAGGCTGTGAGCTTCATCAGATGCGACGACGAGGTCCTGAAGAGCCAGCTGCTGCCGAGCGTCAGATGCCACTTGCCCTCCTGAACGTGGAAATACTGCGGTGCACAGTCGACAAGTATCGTGAACGCCTGTGAAGTGGCCGGTACTGTCTCACTATTATTGCTGCTGACTGGGAGTGAAACCATTGAGCATAGAGAGCTCAGTCTCGTCGCCTTGTTGGTCACATCGTCGACGACTGTAATGTGCATGTACGGCCCCAACATCGCATCAGAGAGGTGGAGGTCCACAAAGAGCTCAATGTGCTGAGACTGCTGCTGTTGAACTTCATGGGCTGTTGAGGCCGGTGGTGGCGTGAGCTCGACGTTGTGCTTAAAGAGTACGTTCCAGGAATTCGGCAGCATCGACGGGTACACCCCGTCACTATTCACCACTTGGACGTCACACACGTTGCGCCAGTAGGTCGATGGCTCCTGGAAATTCACTATCTCTTGCGACTCGATCTGCAGAGCGTACCCGTAGCAGAGACTCTGCTGTGGGAGGACGCGAAACACGTGGTCGCCTCCACCACCGTCTAGGGATGATGGTAGCAATACACGCGTGGACGTCACAGTGTTGAGCGTGATGACCATCGGTGGCGGTGACTTGGCTGATAACGCGTTACCCTGTAGCTCCTGGATGAGCACGAGGCTGCCATTCGGATCCATCTCTGGGACATACCTGGCGAGATCCTGGGCTGACTTGAGGCGACTGTCTTGGGCACTGGCTGACGAATCCACTGGCGGGATACGCGTCAGAGTGAAGACCATTTCCACTGGTGGGCTGCGGCGATCTTCCGCACTAGCACCATGGTCGCCGTTCTCAGCTGAGCCATCGCCTGCACTTTGCTCCTCGTGCTTGTGGGGCTTCGGCAGCTTCAGCAGCGCAAACTGCGTCGTGGGGTTGGCAAATGGCGTCCAGAGCAGCGCGTGAGACGGATCGTCAGTATGAAAGCCAGTTGTTTCGTTCTTTGCTACGGTCCAGTGCTGTAGATGCAAGTCGCTGTGCTTGAATGGAGGATGAACGAGCAGAAACTCGAGTCGGTCAACAGCGATGAGCTCCTCGGGAACACTGGATGGACCTCTGAGGCTTGTGAACTTGACCATCGTGTTCTCCGTGTCGCCCACAATGTCGGTCACTAGTGCGGCTTCGCCTGCGTGGAATCCTGAATTCCCGTGGGCGGAGCCGCAGCAAAGGATCGCGCGGGGCTTTTACAATAACAGACACGAGGACACATATATGAACAAGCCGGTAGGAACGCGCTCCATGGTAGGTCAAGGACAGGTTTGTCGTACCGAAGAGGATGGCAGCTGCTTTGTAGCTGCACTTGGAGAGTGTGGAGGTCCACTGTCTCCATCAGTATCTAGCAATTGTTCTCCATTGTCGCCACTCGGCTCGGAGGGCTCGTCCGCGTGGTTTGACGGAACGAACTACACACAGCCATGCACAGCCAGGTTTGTTAGTCCAGGCACCAGCCTTTCGAATCAAGGAGTTGACGGAATAGGATCTCCATGAACCAAATCGTCTCACCTTCAGCAACTGCTGCAGCGCGCTCTCGCTCGCATCCGTCCCAAGACCCTGCTCAGGCCGCCAGCGGCTGACTTTCCAGCCTGTGAGCGCCGAAATCACAGTGTTGGCCATCCGAATAGCGTTGCGGTCGCTCCCATCGAGGGCGTCGCTTAAAGGACTCGGATGCATTGTGCTCCCGTGCAACCAATACACGACTTTCAGCAGCGCCTTGGTGAGCAGCGAGGGCCAGATCTCGCCCTTCATGGCGCTTGCGAGGATCGCAATGTTGCCCCCAGCGTCAACGGGTAGTCGGTCATCAATGTCCACGCGGCGCCACTTGCCAAAGACGAAGAGCTTGACCGAGTACTTGCCTCCCGGGTTATAAATCGGTGCCCTACTGGCGTCCTGCGGATAGATTGCGTGCCAGAGGAACGCTGGTGGCTGGTGGTGATGGTCTTCCACTGCTAGCGTGGATGCATTGGTTTCGTTGCCCTGGGTCCATGAATCAAAGAGCTGCTCAACAATGCGCAGCAGCGACGCCATGTCCCCATGCACTACGTCTCCATGCGGAGACTCGGGTCTGCAGACGGCATTAGGCGCGATCTCAATACGAGACGGTGGGAGGATGCCCCAGGGCGAGCTCTCGTTGCTGATCGCGTCGCTAGCCCCATTGACCTCCACATCCTCATCGTCGTCATCCTGGCCGTCGTCCACCAGGTCATCGGCGTCCACGTCCTCTTCCTGGGTAAAGCCGCGCGGCCGGTCGTTCACAATGTACGCGATGGCGTCCTCAAAACCCATGTACACGCGCTCGCGTCCTTCTTTCTCCACTTGGATGCGAGTCTCTTCGAGCCGCCACTTGGCGATTTCTTCGAGCTCGTCGGGGCTCCAGAGACGTCGAAAGTCGCGTGGGATGTGGTGGTGACGTGGATGATGAGTATCAGTAGAAGTACCAGCAGATGTCTGATGGCCAGTGGTTGGCTGGTGAGCGGCTGCTGTTGCTGGAGAACTACTATTTGGATGCGGCTGATGCGAAGCTGTTCCTGTTGCTGTATGACCAGCAGCCACTGGTGTTGCTGCTATCTTCTTGTGGTCTGGATCGTGTGGGTCCGAGTAGAAAACCTTGTGATATCACACACAACAAGTAGGTATCACATCCTTGATACTTAAGTATCAGTCTAATGGTAACCAGCAGAGCAAACATAAAATTACGTACATGGGCGTGCTTTGGCGGCGCTTTCTTCACGGGCTCAGACTCAGCTCCTCCTTTCTTGGCTGCTGCCACTGCGCCGCCTTTCTTCGCGGGGGGCTTGGGTTCTGGTACCACCACTGGGACTGGCGAGGGGTTGCTTTGTGCATGGGTGGGTTCTGGAATCGGTGGTAGAAACTGCGACGGCCGCTTCCACGTGATGTCAATAGGCTTCTCGTGCTCATGGGGTATCGGTAGCTCAGTTAGTGGCAACGGGTCTTCGTATGGGGCTTCAGGGGTGCACCAGTTCTCAGCAGCTAGAGTATCAAAGCAGAGTAACAACGCAGGTATTTGGTATCAAGTTGAACATTCACACCCACACAGAGATGACACTTTGGTATCAATAACAAGCGCACTACCTAACACCGCGGCTGACGGCCACTCAGGGAAGAGCTCACGCGGTCGGGAGCTCGGCGTCCACAGTGGTGACAACGTCTCACTCGCAGGTAGCGTGGGTGCGGGTAGCGGCGAGCGACTGCTGCTCAGCACCGCGGTGCTGACCGTCGGCACCAGCGTCTTGGTGCTCGCGAGGCTGGACGGCGCTTTCTTGGGCGGCATATTCGACTGGCTGTCTTTCTTTGCGTGCAACACGTCGTGTGAGCGAGCTGCTTGCTGCTGGTTAGGAGACTGACGGCCGGCTGCTTGAAATAATGAAGGCGCACGCACCTCGCGACCCTTCAAGCGCGCGAAGAAGACATCATGGTTGTTGCGTTATGTTATGTGTTACTACTACAGGGCACGCCTGCATTGCAGCCTATTGTCGTGCGGAGTGCGCTTCTGCTGCAATGAGGCCCGCCATTAAGCGTATGCCTACAGCGCTACGCCGCGACGCATTCATTCGTCACGCAACGCCGCCCAGTTCCATCCATCGTTGCTGTGTCTGTCACCTTGCAAATTAGTACTTTTGGCACTGGTATCACCCTCAGCTTGCCTCTGATACCAAAGTATCAAAGGTGTCATTTTCGAAGAGCCATCCGCCCAAAACACAAACGAGCAAAGAGAAAAAAAGAAGCGAACCCAAAGGACAACGACGACATCGATGGGGCTCGGCAGCACAGCGTACTCACCCGAGAAGCTTGAGAAGCTGCTGCGCGGCGCCAAGGTGACGCAGCAGAGTATCCAAATGGTGTCGCACTGGATGCTGGAGAACCGCGCGTTCCTGGGCGAGATGGTGGACAGCTGGACGCGCCTGCTGCGCGAGGGCGACGCCAACCACCAGATCGTGAACCTGTACATCGCCAACGACGCCATGCAGGTGGGCGCGCGCAAGTACGGCAAGCACATCGTCGAGAGCTTCGAGAGCAAGCTGCTCGAGGTCGCCGAGTTCGTCATGGCCAGCTGCGAGGAGAAGGTCAAGCGCTGCCTTATGAAGATCGTGGGCATCTGGAAGCAGCGCAACATCGTCAACGCCCCCTTGCTGCAAGTGCTGCAGAATGTCTGCGCCGGCAAGCCCGCAGTGTGAGTTATGCTCGTGGGTGGGTGCGTATATACAACACTAATGATAGGTGCTCTAACGTATGATTCTGTACGTGTACACACTGTAGTGATCCAGTGGCAGAAGCCGAAGCGATGGTAGACGTCGTGCGGGACGAGCAGGCAGAGCACACTGCGTTCCTCAAGCAGCTCGTGAGCGAAGAGTCGGTAGAGAAGGCGCTCGAAGACATGCCCGAGATCGCCGAGTCCGAGTTCACGGCCACGACGTCGCAGCGGCTGCAGAACCTGAACAGCGCAACGATCAGCGCCGACCTGCTGAGCGACCGCATGTTCCAGTTAGAGTCGAGTCTCAGCGGCTTCCACCAGGCGTGCGAGGCATTCCAGTCCAAATCTACCAGAGATGAAGGTGACGATGGAGGAGACGATGAGGCGAGCTTTGAAGTGGTTGGCGCGAGTGCGGGCGACATCGTGTGGGAGAGCATGGAACCGCAAGTGTTCGACCTGGACATCGAGAAAAGTCGCGACCACGTGCAGCAGTACCGCGACAACCTGGAGGAGCAGAGCGTGAAGCGCGAGGAGCTCCTGGAGCACCTACAGCAGTTGGAGGTCGCGGATTTGTTCCCAGAGCCGCTTTTTGCTGCTAACACAACGATGGACGCGCTCGAGGACCAATGCCGCGCGCTCGAGAAGCTCTACTTTGTGTGCGCAGACGCAGAGACGATCGAGAAGCAGCGCGAGGCCGAGCGGCAGGCAGCGTACCTTGCAAGCAGCCACATGAGCAACTCGTACAATGACAGCTACTCGCACATTGCCAGCAGTCACCACAACAGCTACGAGTACCCGTCGTACTCAAGTCCTGGCAGCAACAGTCGAATCAGTTCGTATCAGACGAGCGACACTGCTGACTTCCACCAGCGTTACGCCAACAGACCAACTGACAGTGCCCCCGTGTTGCGCCGCCACAGCAGCTCGGGCTCGAATGGCTATGGCAGTGGTAATGGGAACAGCTACTATGGTGACGACGATCGGTACAGAGGAGGGAATATGCACAGCAAGCGGCCGAAGCTCCAGCACTCGCACAGCATGGGCGAGACGAGTGACGTGTCGAGATCCAGATGGCAGCCGCCGAAGGACGAGTACCGTCCGCCGTACCGTGACGAGAACCGCTACTCGCCTCGTGACTCGCCTCGGTACTCGCCCTCGCCTTCGAGTGGCTCTCGCCAGCAGCAGCAATACCGAAGCGGCAGTCGCTGGGATATGCGTCCAGCTGACCATGGGCGAGACTATGATCGCGACCGGCGGTGGTGAGATTGGGACCTTAGGAGCCTTGGGTAGAGAATAGTGAAGTGGGGGATCAAGTAGTTATTGTAAAGGGGGACGAGAAGCGGACGAACTGCTGCTAGGATCGGCGGACGACAGACTCCATAATATTATTATCATTTGACACCTCCTTTGAGACGTCGAAGGAAGGAGAAAAAAGTAGCGAGTGGCAGGAATGACTGGTTAAGGAGCGAAGAGCTCCAGTCACTCTTGACACCACTAGCCAGTTAGCTCGTAGTCAGCAACCCGTCGCTTCTCTCCTCCCCGACACATTCGAACCCACGCTCCATGCACCTCTCGCTCAGTCGGAATGAGAGCTCGTCAATAATTTCATTGTCTTCATTTTCATCTTTTCTCTTTGTGTCATCACCTGCCTCTCTCGCGTGGACACTCACAGTCTCCTCCGCATCTCGACGTGTACTTAAAGCTCCACGATCTCTCCCTCGACTTTCACCAGGTCTTGCGACGCAGGACGCACTGCATGGCGCGTCGATGAGCTCACAGACGAATTACTGCTGGTAACAGTACTGGACCCGGTTGTACTTGGCGAGGACGACACCGACGGCGATGACAGCGAGGCAGACGGCACCGCCATCGGGTAGCTCGCGGCGTTGTGCATGTTGGCGAAGGCCTCCTCCTGCCGCGTGAACTCCGCCATGCGCTCCCGCTCCGCCAGCTCCTTCTGCTGAAGTTGCGTGAGCGGATTCTCCGTCGTGCTCCGGAAGCTCGCGCTGTTGGTCCGCGTCCTCCCTGCACGCAGCGGCGAGCGCGGCATCTTATCGCCCAGTGCGATCATTTTCCCGACGGGCGCTTCCTTCGCCTCGGCCGCAGTATCGCTGCGTTTCTGGTTAAAGAGTCCCATGAACGAGCTGGAGATCGACGACGCGAGTCTCGACATGTGGAAATTCGTCACTTCGCCGACCGTGGGCGACGCAAAGTACGTGTGGCACGTGCCGCAGCGCAGACACGCGGTGGCCGGTGGCACGAAGCAGACGGTCATACAGCCAGGACACTTGACGTTGATGTTGACGCCCATGTCGCGCGCCAGGAAGTTCGTCGAGTCGCGCAGGTCCGTGCCGAGCTTCTCAAGTGTCGAACGGATCGTTATGTCGCACTGAACGCACTTGAGGTTCTCGCCGTCGTTCAGGAAGCCGCACTGCGGACAAAAGATCTGCGACGGCGCCGCCGACGTCACCACCGAGTAGAACGGCACCTTGCATTTACTGCACTCCTTCCCGCCCTTGCGGTTTACCGTCGCGCTGTACAAAACGGCGACGATAAGGAATGCATAACGTTCCTTAGATATCAAATAACAAGAGCATGCAATGGAGTCATTGAACCACAAGTTGCAAACGTTAGACGTACCAGCCGCCACATTTCCAGGAGCCGTTCGCTTGGATGTCGTGGGTTGGCGGCTTCACGTCCGCTCTATAGAGTACAATAGACCGATCATCCAACAGTTAATCATTGCCAACGCGTATTCGTCCGGCTAGTAGTATTCCATTGTGCGGCGTAACGTACCCACACATAGCGCAGACCGTGGCGTCTGCGGCATTGATAAATGTGCTGCGGACACACAACCACAGGCAAAACAAAGCAGCATAAACGCATGTGCATAAAAAACAACAACGGTGGTTAGACACCGCATCGCTGGCATAATGCACAAAGCAGAAGGTGTGGGAGAAGAGCACACACACACCAGGTCGCGCAGACAACTTGCAGTTCCTTGGAGCCTGGCACGACGCGCGGCGCGATCGCCCTGGTGATAGCAGCGACAGGTGGACCATACAGAAGCTTAGTCAGTATACGCACACGTGTGCACTTAGGCAGCATAGGGGAGACATGGACGCAATGAGCGCACTCTTGCGGCGTTACAGCGGCGGCGGCGGTGGCACTCATGCTCGCTCGCTCGCTCGTTCACAGGAAGAAATGCGGGCGAAAGAAAAGCGCGTTCTGAGAAAAACATTCCCAACGCTTTTCCAATCAGATAGCTTCAGCTGGGAGAGAAACTCAAGGTGATTCCACTAATTTGTACTTGATGATACTTTGTAAAGTAAAATGAAATTTCCTTATTTTAGAATAATTGGAATTTAATTGCATTCGCAACAAATTATGTCTCTATTCATTAAGTATTTACAAAGCCTATTGTATTGACTTTCACAATAATTTTGACGATCTTATACATGCTCAAAGCCCACAACCTGCGCCCGTTTGACACACAGGCGACCATCGAAGCTCATTAGCTCATTAGCTCATTAGACGATGTGCAGCTTCTTGTCGTTCTGCTTGGCCGGGAAGAGTTCGTGCTTCATGTCGGCGTTGTGCAGCAGCGGTAGCACGAGGCACTTGCTGCTCTGCAGCTCCAGGTAGTAGTTGCTGCCGGTCCAGTACGAGTGCTGTACGAGCAGGTTCGTGAGGTACTCGAAGGCGCGCTCGGGTCGCCCGAGGCACTTGATAAAGGGTGCCCGGGCAGCCTGTAGTCGCTCCGCTTGCTCACCTGCACTACGCGGTTCTCGCAGCTCATCAAAGTTATCGAGGATGAAGCGGTGGCATGCGCTCGTGTTTCGAGCGGAGATGCAGCTCTTGGCCCAGTTGGGCTTGAAGTTGATCACAGTGCAGCGCGGCGCCAAGATGCTGTGTGTGAAGACCTGGATCCTGCGCGGGCCTTTACCCCAGAAGTCGTCGTAGAGGGTCGTCACCATCGACGCGTTCACCGAGTTGATGCACATGCACGTACTCCGGTACTCGCCCAGGTTGGTCGGGCTCCTTCGCGGCGCCGCCATGAAGCGGAAGTTGTGACCGGCGTGCGTGTGGTTCACGAGTATGTCCACGTCCACGAGGTCGTCGCGCAGCAAGTTTAGTTGATGTGGCCCTCGACAAGCCGCGAGCGCACAAGCCCGTACTTGTCCGAGACGTACACGGGCAGCGCATTCTCCTTGAGCCCCGTGAAGACCGTGAGCACCGTCGACGCGATGCTGCCCGTGAACAGCAGCACACTGCACCGTCGTGGGTCCATGCGGTCTCCAAATGCGCCTCGAGGGCTAGTTCTCGAGGTTGCTGAAGACGCTGGGGAAAACGAAAGTGAATAGCTACATTGCGCTGTTGGTTGTTGCGGCAAGTGACCAAGCGACTTGGAGATGAAGAGAGAGAGCAGTGATCGAGCGAGGCGAACCGACGTCACTGTGGGGTGGAAGCGCAGTTTCTGCGGAGAGAGGTTTTGCTTATTTGGTTCAGTATTTGCGCGCGTTGACCCACGGAGGAGCTGCTTGCGCTCGTTGCGAACGAAGAAGTAAAAGCTTGGAACCATCGCGACTGGCGTCAAGTGGAGCAGTTCAATAACTCCACCGCGCCGCTGAAGAATGTTGATCGTGAGGCGCGACCGACGAGGGGTTTCTGCTGAACGGGCACGACTGCGAAAACGATAGATGCCTGGACTGCAGACTGCTCCGGTATGAATTGGGTCCAACCAGCTAGCTCACTGAAGAGCCAACATCGTACTTGAAGGACTTACGTCGGAGT